>CM029531.1:4506147-4535152 GCA_017141395.1 Laodelphax striatellus | reverse complement strand
TAATGTCTTGACTGCTCGATGTACGCCTAGCCTAAGGTCGATCAGTTTTTCAAAGTGAAAATGGAATGAAATAAAGTTAGTTGATATTTCCTTAATTTTTATTGTTGGCTGAGACTATCAGGTGAGCAATTCGATTGGCGAAACGTAATTGGAGGCGACTATAGAATTTTATACTGTATGAGCAAGCAACTTTGAAGAGGGAGGACATTTATTACTCCTCTGCATCCAATACGAATTGTAATAAAAAATATATACAGTGTCTCACAGACAAATGGAAAACTTTAGAATGAAATTACCCAGTATACCCAGTTCCACGCAAAGTTCAACCGCCATGAATTGACGTCAATGACCAAAATTACTATTGAACTCTGATCAAATAGCTATAAAACCCAATGGAATCAATATTGGAATATTCCATGATATACTCATTAAGGGCGAAGTTGGTACTCCAGGTCCTCTCTGTCACACAATCCAATGATGGACTTTCAGTTTTAGGTGAGTTTCAAACCATTGATTTCAATATTTGAACCTTTGGTAGTATGAATCTACAAGATTGTTTACCACCCCCAAATTTCAAACTTCAAAATGGCGAGCACAGAGGTTACGTTGCATGACATGAAAGGGAATGTACAGTTCTGTATCTATCTTCTTCAAAATACTCCAATAAGGTTCGATCAGTTTTTCAAAGTGAAAATGGAATGAAATAAAGTTATTTGATATTTTAACTGGATTCATAACAAATTTAGTTTTAAATAAATTTAATGCAATCATAATTCGGCTGTAATTCGTCTGGCTTCCTTAATTTTTATTGTTGGCTGAGACTATCAGGTGAGCAATTCGATTGGCCATTGGCCAGAAAGTCAAGTCGGCATCACAACCAACTCAACCATGAATTATTTACTTCACACCACTTCCATCTCTTTCTCTTTCTTCGTTCTTTGTCTCTCCCTCCTCCCTCCTTTCTCCACTTATCTCTCAGGACAAATCAACAGCAAAATTGGAAGCCGAACTGAGCAGCCTGTTGAAAGCAGTCGGGGGATGACAGATCATCATTAGAATAATCATCATCCCCATCACATCCATAGGTGTTGATCTATTTTAGCCAAGGCAAATTAGACGGAGGATTTTTCTAATTCTATTTGATGATTCCAAGACGGAGTGTTCTACTGCATTTGGAAAGCTAATTTCACCGAATAATACGGTCAAGTATGGATTATGAGGAATAGGTTGACAGTTAGCTGGTTACCCGGTTTGCCGACTCACCACAATAATCATTCAATCATTATCAGTGCCTGATGTACTGCTGGATTGCTGGTACGTACTACAATTTGTGAGATGTTACTGAATATGAGACTGTTATATCATTCTTTTTTAAAGTAGTAAGCCCCGTGGCCTGAAGAACTCGCTTGCGAAATTCCAATTTGCTGCGGTGCAGTTGCAGTGCTGCAGCGATGCCGCCCAGTGCAGTCGGTTGCAGCTGTTTTTTATCTAGTCAATGATGCTAACATTGAATCAAATGATCGGCTGTTTGGACATCGGACTTTCTGACAAAAACGTTTCTAGTGAGTGGTTCTTGAGCACCAGGCCAAG
This sequence comes from Laodelphax striatellus, assembly GCA_017141395.1. Lineage (NCBI taxonomy): Eukaryota > Metazoa > Arthropoda > Insecta > Hemiptera > Delphacidae > Laodelphax > Laodelphax striatellus. The sequence continues at coordinate 4,533,562 of CM029531.1, read as the reverse complement.
GGACAACTACATAGTTTTATTCGAACTGTAGTTGGCCCTAGGAGTTGTCAGACACACGTCAAAGAGCTTTCAATATGCAAGCCTACACAGTGAAAAGGACGAAATCACATGTTTAAGATAAATAGATTACAAAATGTTTTTCACATCATTATAAACCCCTAACTGACTTCCTATATACGAGTGTACAGTGATATTGAGAAGCTATCACTTTTCGCCTTAAAAAGGATGAGGAAGTAGGTTAATTTAATTGGCCAACGAACTTGACTTGTGTAAAGGTTCCAAGGATATATGTTTCAAATCCGAAGTTGAATGATAAAGGCGTTCGAAAGTTATCGTCGAATATACAAACAGACGGACAACGCCTCGAATCTCTAGTTGAAGAGGAAGAACTCGCAAGGCTCGTTCAATTAAACTCATCCTGGACTATTTCTATGTTACTGATCAATATAACTAATAAATGAAAATTTAGTTTGGTATTTCTCATGTATATGTCAGGGGTGCCCACAGGGGGGGGTCGTGACGCAAACTGCGTCATTGAAATTCTTGGGGGGGGGGCTCACTAGATAGAATGGGGTTTCAACTACAAATGATGTCTAAAACTTCTAAAAATATATAATTTCAGAGTACTTTTCATGAAAATTTTTCCGGGGGAAACCCCCGGTCCCCCTCTTTGTATGGTAAAAGGTGAGACATTGATGAATTCTCTAGTCAACAAATTGATTTTCATCGGTGGCACATAGTAACTGTTGGTAATGCTCAAATGGTAAATAATTATTGTAAGATTGGCACACACAGAATATATGGAATAATCAACATATTTATATCCATTCCAGTGGAATGAGTGGAGCTTTGAAGGAATAAACAAAAGTGATGGAAAATACATGACAGAGTACTTGTTTTCACAATTCAATGCAAATGCATTAGTGAAGTCATTGAATCCAATAAACACACATCGTGGGGGAAAATACCCAACGAAGCGAATTTTTGGTGCAATACTCCTTAGTCTTTGGACAACTTGAATAGAAAAAAACTTGACCTTGTAAACCTTATGCTCAATACAGGGTGCCCCAAAACCCGCAAAATTTCGGCTCATTTTTCATTGAACTATGATTTTTGTCAAAGCAAAGCGTCATACACAAAAATCATGGAAACCATTGTTTTAGTAAATAGAATTTTGAAGAGATTGATGTTCAATTCATCACTGTATGTCCAATGAGTACCGGTAACGAGTTAAAATTTTTCAAAACGTAGAAGATTTCCGAAAAAACAAAACTCTCAGTACTGGTATTTATATTTTTGATTGCTCATATTATCTACCGACTAAATCAATAAAACGATAACACTTAAAATACCTCTGGATAATTTTTTCTTTATAATTTGAGACCAAATTGGCCTGCCTATCTTATGTAGTTTTTGAGCTACAGCCATGAAAGAAATCCCTAATTTTTTTTCACTCTAAAGCAAATTTATACGTACCTGTAATGCAGGTTTCTAAATGATTATTGTTCCTTAGATCATTCTGTATCAGATGACCGCACTAAATTTAGGGTATTTTTGGTATCGAGAGGCGAAAAAATCCTTCAAGTGATCAAAATCATAAAGTGAGGACGCCCCTAACTTTTGTTTAAGTGAACGGATCTTATTAACTGTAATAAACTGAAAATACTGTGATTTTAGTTTTTCTCGAAAAATCTACTACTTTTTTGAAAAATTGTAACTTGTTAGTCGTTGGACATACAGTGATGAATTATATACCAATCTCTTCGAAATTTTATTTACTAAAACAATTGTATCTATTGATGATTATTCTGTATGATGGCGCTTTGTTTCGATGGAAATTGCAGTTGAATGAAAAACGAGCGATGTTTGTTGCACCCTGCATTAATCAAGAGGTTTGCAAGGCCAAATTTTTGTATTGAAGTTGTCCAAGGACCAAGGAACATTGTACAAAAAAATTGCTCGGTAGGGAAATTTTTCTGCGTGAAACCTTCAATAGCTGCACTATTATACAATATTTCACCTACAGCTTTTAAATTCTACACTCCTCCAGTTCTTTGGCCTCAGATCCACCTTAAAAAATCCTGGATACATCCAATTTTCTTCTTATCAAGTATTCATTTTATTGTTGTTTCTTGGTCAATATTGAGTTGAAGCTAGAAATATATTTTGAGGGAAACAGAAAGAGAAAATATATTTTGAACAGAAAAATCGTGTGGGCTGAAATCCTCTATCACTGCCAATTTTCAAGAATGAAATTCTAGTTTTTCATGAAGGGTGAAAAATTATATTTTTGTTCTTTCAGAAGAAATGACCCCCACTCTCATAGCCATTGCTTCAGGACAGCCAACTGAAATAAGTAAAAATCTCTGCCCCACCCTGTAACGTTTTCCAAATAAAATAGAATAAATTTTCATCAAGATTTCCAACTTTAAAATACCATAAAATGCTTTTTTTGACAATAATATTTCAAAAATTTCCTGGGGGAGGACCCCCGACCCCATCTATCTGGGCATTTCATCATCTTTAGCTTTAGAAAAATATGGGGTTTATTTTTCCGGATTTTTAGGGGTAGGGGCTTCTGCTAAATTAAGGGGGGGGGGGCGTTATGAGACTTAGGGGGGGGGGTGCGTCATGAGACTTAGGGGGGGTGGGCACCACTGTATATGTTTTGTACAAGGCTGGGCGTACACCGGTTAGTCAAGACGAGACAAGTCACGTTTAGTCACAGTAATTCATATAGTTGCTTATGAAGCAGCACACACTGATGCAATGACTAATCGGTGTGTTCTGCTTCATAAGCAACTATGTGAAGTACTGTGACTAAACGTGACTAATCTCGTCTTGTCTTGACTAACCGGTGTACGCCTAGCCTTAAGGTGCGTTCAGACTATGTAACTTCGTTATAAAACAGTTGTTATATAACAAGTTTCACAAAAATGTTACAAATGTTATATAACTAGATGAATACTTTTCTGTAGTGTCAGCTGTTGTTATATAACAAAAGTTTCAGAAAACTTGTTATATATAGCAAATGTTTTATAACAAAGTTACATAGTCTAAACGCACCTTAATACTAAGAATTTAACTGTCAGCGAAACATTCTTTAAATAAAAAATCTATGTTTTAAATTCAACTTTCGAAATGTCAAATCGTTCATCGTTTACGTTTTGAACATCTTAACTCATTGAGTTCAATCATTCTTCGATCATTGAACAAAAATGTACGTATATCACCCTACTGCTCCTGCCATCTAACGGCAATATCTAGAGGCTCATGCATTTCGATTTCATTGACCAATCAGGAGAGAGAAGGCGTGTCCGCCTTCTTCAGCTTGTTTGTGATTGGTCGTTTCCTTCCATTCCCAAACTTTTCTTTCTAGCACGTGAAAATGGAGTCGGATCTAATCAGAAGAGAATTGAAATAACTGATCATTAATAGTGAAATTTCATACTTCTAGTGTTCAACATATTTATTCATCAGGCTTCATTCAAAATCGATGATAGTTTCTGCTTGAAAAACTTCCTAATTTTTACATCTTCAGATATATTTCAACTTACTTCAAAGTTCACTACACAACGGATATATTTCTATAACTTTACTCACTTTTCAAACATGATCTTCGGGGTTTGTTTCTTGTTCTATTGAATTCTAGTTCTAAGAAATGTAGATAACTTGAAACGTATTGAAATGGATTTTTAACACTAACAATTATGCGATATAATCAAAACGGGACGTAGTGACAGGTTGGTGAGTGGAATATGAATAGGAATCAAAGCGAGTTGATTAAGAAATTTGTGAGTAGTCTCGAAAATAAAGTTTTAAGTAGCACATTTCTCAATATTTTTACAAATAATATTGAAACTTTGAAATTTTAGTTCTCTGAGTTAACACTGAAAAGTGACAAGGTCGATTTGTCTATTGGAGATTTCAACCTATTGGTGGGTCATAACCCACCCAAAACATTGTTTAAATAATGAATATCATTATAAGAGTACCGCATTAGTTTTTAGTTCTTGCTACAATGCATAAATAGATGGGCATAAATAAAATTTGGTTGTGATAGAGTGGGTGTCCTTTCATGGTCATTTTTAAAACTTCTACCAAAAATCCCAGGTAGGTTACTACAGTACTAGGACTACTTCGCTCGGGACGACTATCTATTCTAGACCGAACATGATTTCACGTAACTCAACACTACAAGTTGCTATTAATATTGTTGCATGAAGCATGGAGAAAATCAATGGTATGATATGACCATTTTATTCAATTTTAACAAAAATTCAAACAGTTCCACCAATGTTTATGCCAAGAAAGCATTTCCCGTCGCAACTGGCAATATAAAATAGGAAAATACTGAAGGAAAATCTATAAACAAAAAAATATTTTGTTCAGGCGGGAATCGAACCAAGCACTCCCAACCCCTGATTGCCGGTTTGGTGAATACTTGTTCACTAGACATTAATTGAACTGATTAATAATGTTAACTAGACATTAATTTCTGTAGGCCTACACGGTAGTGTAAGTATAGTACCATTCATTTCGAGCCAAGCCAGACTGTTAAAAGGTATTAAAGATGGAAAGCAATATTATCACAAAATCACTTAATTCTTTCCATCTCAAACTACTACCTAAAGCCATTTTTGTCAAACGTCAAATGTTACCGAGAATTGATTGATTCTTTGGTGCTTTTCTGACAAAATATCTTGGATTTGAAAACTATTTTATGTATCAATAATTATGCATTTTGAAAGTAGGCGAATTCTAACAATAAATACTAGTCCTCACACAAACTGAAGAGACGTCAATAAACAAATCAAAATTTGTTCAGGTGGATTATTTATAGGATGGAGTCATTGATAGGGGCTCGAAAGTCACTCAATGCCGATTCATTAACACTCAAATTATATTTAAATAATAATCATCAAATGTCTAAGGGGAATCCATTTTTACCAACCACTGAACCATTTTCAGATTAAGACGTTCAGTACCGGTATGCGATGCAATATACTTGAGATTCGTTAAAAAACGCAGTTAGAACGTAGGTGATCCAGTCATCCAATAAAACGTAACGTAACGTTTTCTATTCAAAGTAGCACCGGAAAAGCTCACATAATGTTTTTCAAACAAAACTTGTACAGTGTAGTTCCAAAAGTTACAAATGTTTACAATTTATTAATGGAAGTATGATATGCGATTCAAATAAACTGTTGAGCAATATTTTCAACTGGATTTTGAGAGTTTTCAAGTTATAAACCTAAGAAATCATATCGCAGAACAAACGCATGTCAGGTTAGGTATTCCAGGTTGGGGTTAATATTCCGAAACTTTCAAGAGACAAATAAAATTATTCACACCATTGTACTGTCAGAATAGGTTTTACGGTTGATTACCATATGGGTTCTAGAAGGTTTCGAGTTATCAACGTTTAAAATCATCGCAGACTAGTTGAATGTCAGGTTAGGTAATCCAGTTACAGGTCGATATTCCGTGATTTTGATTGACGATCATTAGTATTTACACCATTGTGAATTTGGGTTGGGTAATATGGTTGATTTTTCGACCTAACAACCCGCGATAACACTGTCCAAAGCCGAATGATGTTAGGTTAGGTTGTTACATGGTGATTTGACGCGCGCGAGCCGGACCCGGATGAAAACGTCGACGTGACTACGCGGAGCCGTGTCACAATAGCACTGGACGTCGCGACGGCTCGTTGCCAACAATTCGCTACCGCTGTCTCTTTCTTTCAGCCGCGCGCTCTCTCTCTCTCGCTCCGCCGCGGCGTCCATCTGAACCGACGCCTTGCCAGGTACGGAACCCCTCTGACCAACAACCCTCCCCAACCCTCCACCCACCAGGATAGAGAGCACTTTTGGCCGCACACCGCGCAAAAATACCTTATTCCGGCGAAAAATGTAAGGCGCTTGCCCTTCGACCACGCGCGTCTCATATACTTCTCTGCAGTGTTGAAGAATTTGAGTCCTTGTCGATATTTTATGACCAGAAAATTCTATAGCCTGTATTCTAAAGTCTGTATTCTTTTTGAGAAGAGCTCAGAACTTATCAATTACATTCTACCTTTATGATATAGGATCCGCGAGAATTAAGGTGAGATGCTGGCGGTTGAGGGGCTATGAACCTATTAGAGAACTTCGAGTTTTGGGTTGTCGTTAGCTTATGTAATATAGGAATAGAATAGGATTTTAAGATTCAATTTAGTATTAGATCCTTCAGATATTATTATGCTATCAATTATTTAGTGGTTATCTAGTCAACTGGCATCCAGTTATCTAGTTTTCTGAAATTTCAGCTATAACGTATCACCGAAACTTTATTACAGTATTTTATTTTTAAATGGTATGATGGTGACGTGAGAGTATTATAGTATCACGAATGACATTATAATTCTAGTAACAACCTAACAAAAGGTAGAATCATATGAATTATAGGAACAAATGCCAATAATAATACACTATAATACTCTAATGTCACTTAGGCCTATATAATACCAATTTTAAAATAAATATCAGCGTTTGCGCACCTCAAACTCCAGAAATAACACTGAATGACTCGGATGGAGTATGCCAACAGTTCAAATGCTTAGATAAGGCCTACAAATTAATTGGATGATTTTTATTCTATTCTTAAATAATTTTGAATAAGATTATCTATTTCTTGAATATTGGAAATTAAGCAGTTTTGTGCTGGAAACAGTTTTCCCTCTCCCAACAAGGTAGTAACATTAAATTAGAGTATGATTGAAAAATATAATAATAGCTGATAATTAGTGGAATTAAAACAACAAATAATGAAGGCTGTAGAAAATTTTAAACGTATAATAAAAACTTACAGCAATATAAAATATTGTTGTTTAAAAATGTTTCAATAGAACTTATTTAAATCCAAAACCACCCCCAAATTTCTCTGAACTATCAAACACGAAATAGTGTTTCAATTAAAGATCAATTAAAAATTCATGAAATTCATGAAATTCAAATTCATGAAATTTTTGAATTTCATGAAATTCAATTAAAGATCAATGGATCTGGGTACATATGGAAAAATTCAATGAACTCGTAACAACAAAAACCCATAAGCATAGCCTCAAGCATAGCCATAGCATATATTCCATAATTAAAATTCTTAACTTCATTCTACAAATATATCAAAGTTATGTAGTTAAGTGTACGAGGGCCCACATGTATATATTGGTTCATTCATCCAGACACTACCTATAAAGTTTGAGTGGTGTAAAAAATGAATAGCCTACGGCCAGTAAAAAAGCAATTCAAGCGAAAAATCAAAGTCATCAAAGTTAAATTGGGCAACGCACTGTTCTAGCTGCTATTGGCTTTGCATGAAAAATAGCGCAACATTTTTATGACCAGCCCTGTAGCAGCGGACGATAATAGCCTAATTTGAGTTGGAGAAAAACTATTATGCACGTTGTTAACTAAACTTGTAAGACAGCACAGGATAACGCCCCAAAACAATAGTGGGCGGGACATCTTTTGAAACTAAATTGTTTTTCTTCTAACTCAATAAAGCATTCATTGAATGAATTGTATTTTTTCAATTTCGGTCATTTCCAATCCCTATCATGAGATCACAGTTTCTATTATTGATTTCTGTAGAGTTTGTATCATTCTAATTTTTACAACAATATTCGAATGTCATTTTACCATATTATTCATTTTCATAAAAGATGATGACAGGATGTGTTTTTATCCTTACAACAATACTTGAATATTATTTTAGGAAGATCAAGAGTGTGATGTCTCTTAATTTTCAGAAAATTTCCTTCAGGTGCTTTTTTACTCGTCAAAATGGATCGAAAAGTCCCTGTGAAAAATCCCCGGGAATGCTCTGTTATCATGATAAAGACAACGGAAGACTGCAGATTTGTCACAATTTTCAATTTTTTAGATTTCTGGTGACTTCACAATTTCTGTTGAAAAGAGTGATTTTCACTATTGAATAGGAAGAACTCCAAAAAGAGCTTGCTACTACATTAGTACAGTACAACCAGTACAGGGCAGTCGCTTTGCTAAGGCTTAGTCAACAATATTCAACTGACAATGAATCACCTGATAATAATGATCAGATTATGATATTTCTATGATTTCTCTATGACGCAGCCATATTGATCCTCTATAATGGATGAAATCATAATACACACTTCGAACATGGTGCAAAGTACATATTCACATTGTGGCCATTGAATGTAAGCCATATGTGAACAAAATTCAAAATATTGACAAAAGTAAGGCAGTGGCGGAGAAATATATTTTTCAACACACTATTATTGGCCACACTTTGATTATAAAATCTCTGTAGGAAGAGGCTGGAATGAAATGTAATGAAAATAACTCATTTCCACAGCAGATGCCATAGCAAAGTGAACGAGCTATATCTATATTACTGATCCACGTTCTACACATGCCCAGTGTTTAGCCAGGTTAAAGTCAACTGTATCTACTTTCAAGCTATGATGAAGCTATTTGATGAAAATTCTATCAACTCTCAACACGCCATATTTATGATTCTCTTAGGCTAGGCGTACACCGGTTAGTCAAGTCAAGACAAGACGACATTAGTCACGTTTAGTCACAGTAATTTACATAGCTGCTTATGAAGCAACACACACCGATTAGTCATTGCATCGGTGTGTGCTGCTTCATAAGCAGCTATGTGAATTACTGTGACTAAACGTGACTAATGTCGTCTTGTCTTGACTTGACTAACCGGATAGCCTTATTCGACTTTAGAAGTGCTACTTTATCAACTAAACATACAGTCTATTGCAATTTAAAAACTAATTTTTTAATTCGGCTTCAGAATGGCTACTGTACTAACTAAGCATGTAACGCAATCATAATAATTCTAATGAAGTAATTATAAAGATAATGAAGTATTAATGAAGATAATTCATAATGAATTCTAATATCATGATCATTAGTTTTGGTAGAAATATATAAAGAAGTGAGCCACTGAAAGATTATTTCACGAATTTCTAAATTTCGAAAAAATGAAACGGCTGTGTAGGAGAGTTTACCCAGAAGTGTTTTTGTACTGACAAAACAGTGTACACTGAGAAAAGGCTCCAGTGGCCAGAAAAATTAAGTGAGTGAGAACAGAATATGGAGAGCGAGCAAGAAAGAGAGAGAGTGAGTGAGTGTGTGTGAGAGTGAGAGAAAGAGTGAGTGCGTGAATAAACGCACAGTGTTGAGGACTTGAGAGACTTGAAAAAGAAGCTATTTACGTCAAACGGCTATTTTTAAATGTGTCCCATTTCTTAAAAGATGAACGTCTCTCTCTTGACTGCGGGCGAGAACCGAAATAAAACAATTGTGTGTTACATGGTGAGATTGCACTAATAGAAAAAAATGTTTTAATAATATACGAAACTCTTTAATTGAAAGCGATGTACAGAGTGTCTCCTAACTCTTTGAAAATACTAGTACGTATCAGAATGATGGAAGATGTTTCGAAATAAATTTTCCTTCAGTAAGTTTATTTTTTAAAATATATTTTTTGCTGATGGTGATACCCGCATGAGCTCAAGGCTTGTGCGTGGGTAATGAGAGGGGTGATGATGAGAGAATGATTGCGACCACTTTTCAGCCAGTCGGGAGTGGCCGTTTTGTTGTCAAAAAATTTGTTTTTATTAAATTGGAAAACTCGGTTGAAATCTTTGTTGAAATATTATTTTGTTTATCAGGATGTATTATTGTACAATCACAGTACCGGGTAGAACAGAAAATTTGTTTGGAAGTGCCTGGAAGAGTTTGGTAGGGTACTAAAGAGAAGCTTTGAAATATTGTCAACAGCTAATAGAAGAATTTAATTTTTAGTAATATTACTTCTCAGTAGCCTAAAGTTATTATCAATATTATGAGAAGATAAGTTTTATATGAGAGTCCAGAACCAATATTATACTCGTTATGATCTTGTTTGATTTTTTCGAGCATCTAAATTTTCTTTTGTTTAATTTTGTATAAGATTTTTCAGTATCTTTTAAGGTCTATCAGGTCCGTCTAGCCGACGGCTTCGGCTAAGTTTGAAGAACTTTTTTTATCTTTGTATTGAATGGATGAAATGGTTTTTGATTTGATAATGTGAAAATATTTTGTAATTTTGATAATGTGAATAAAGTTCTATTCTATTCTAAGCTATGCCGGAACCTCATGTCAGGACTTTTTTTGTTTGTTGTGTCATCAAAACATAGAATTATTATCAGAGAGTCTAGAATCCCTGTAAAGTAGTTCTGTAAAGTAGTAAACATTTGAAAACTACAAGGAACACTTAACAGAACACTATTGGGGTAGAACAATTAACAGAATTTTAGAACCTAACTATCGCTTGTTTCACAAAAATTCAAAAGTTCTATAGAACAGGAAAAGTTGAAGTTGAACGTGCACTAGACTTGTTCCAAATGCGTTACTTGCCATGCTATTATTGACAAGTGTATGTCCGCCTTTCCCTCATAGATCTAGAACATTTATGTCTATTTCATCCATGGAATCAAACAAAAATCATTATTTTAGATGAAAGATAATATATTTTCTCATGAAAAGAGTTTTAGAAGAAAATAATGATGCTATAAGAAACAATATTGGAAAAATTAAGCCATTTTTAAGTCAATACAAAGAAACTCAGTGAATTTTGGTGTCATATCTAGTTGAACTTATTAGTATTCTCATTTTCTAGGTCAATACGTACGATTTTTCCTGCTTTTTTCTCATTTTTGAGAAGGTGACATTTTTATTCTCCTTGCTATTTTTTGTTATTATTCTCTCTTTCTTGTTCCTTTAACTTCATTTTTTCTCATTGTTTCATAATCTTTCCAATTATTCAAACTTTTTCATCCTTTTACTTTCTATTTTTTTTCTTACTGATTCTATTTTTTTTAGCTGCTTTTTCACGTTTTCATCTCCATTTTATTGTTTGCATTTTGTGCTCATCATCATCATCATCATCATCACCATTCTCCTCCTCCTCCCCCTCCTCCCTCCTCCTCCCCCCCCTTCTCCCCCTTCTCCCCCTCCCTCTTCCCCTCCTCCTCCTCCTCCTCCTCCTCCTCCTTCTAATAAAATTATTGCTACCACTTACAAACTTTAATACAGATTGATCTCACAGGAAGAGACTTGCCCAGGGAGTAAACTGATGATGGTGCTCTCTCTATAGGACTTAAAGAGTTTTAACAAGACGTATCAGTACTGTATTCAGCGTCAAGCGGTCAGTTTCAAATAGTTGCACAACTTGCCACCAGATGGCAAACGCTCACAGCAAAAGTTCAGCCATCCGCAGGTTGGCCAACATTCTACAGTACCACATTTCTCGACAGTTGTACCAACCCAAACACTCTAGATTTGCCAGTACATTGGTCTAAAAATACCCACACGTTTCTTTAAAATTATGGACCAGGCAGTCACTAATACTCAACAAAGTTAGTTTGCCCAGTTTTCTTGTATGGTGTAAGCAGACAGCCGATCAAACACACCACGAGGAAAGCACATGGCAGTCAAATCAAACAATAGTCAGAATCAAGTCAGAAAATCGGAAAATTATAGTCAGAAAACATTTGTAACAATAATTATTGTACTGTTTCAATTCACCTCTAAAATTAATTCAAAGCTAGACAATCAAAGTCAGATAACTGACTACCTATATAAAACGTTCTCTGATCTCAACAAAAAGATTTCAAAAAGTATTACCCTAATCTCCGTTGTTTTCTTTACACAAGCATTATTGAAACATAATAATTATACAATAAGAATCAATTCCTATAAAACTACAAAATAATTTATAAAAGGAATATTATAATAAGAATATTCCTGAGAATAATTGGAGATTTAAATTCATGAAATAAGAGATTTAATCAATAAGAGAGAATTATTCTCTAATTTATGAAAAACATATTTCAAATGATATACTCCTTCAATATCACATTTCTCTATAAACATGCCTCAGAAACATAATTATAAATACATAACAACATATACATAAATCCTCATCAAACTAGGAATATTTGCATAGGAAATATGGATGTTTTATATATATAATATCTTCTGCTATTATTTGCCCAGAAAATAATTTTGCATTTACTACATGCTAAATCAATTTGAATGGAAGGGGACAGTGCAAAACATTATAAGTTAGAATCAGTATTGAAGGTTTTCATGGGAAACGATAAAAATATCAGTAACATTTGTTTAACACAATAAAAGGCAAAAGTTTCATTCAATGAAGTAAAAAATCATCATATTGCATTTTTGAGCAAACTATATCCTATAATCTGCCAAACAATATCTGTGGGATAGTGTGGAAATACTGATAAACACAAATAACTAACACTTTTTGCTGGAGCTAAGGGTTTAGATTAATGCATTTTAAATATTCTATAGAATGAAATGGATTACCTAATAAAGCCTAATAAATTATTATTTTATAATAATTTCAATACTCACTTTTGTTCCTGAAGTCGGTGAGATCACTTAGCACTCCCATATTTGGGTTGTTAAGTCGTCTGTCACCTTTGCAAAACTGAATCACGTGTCACCTCCTCCATCACTATTTGGTCGTCTGTAAAATAAACAGTGAATCAGAGTATGAGTGATTTTATTAGATCTCAAGCAATGATCAACACATATAAAAATGAACAAACGGTATGAGAATTGATATTTTTGACGAAAAATCAGTTACACCCGAAAAAAACCAATATGGAGTTCTCATTAAAATATTCACATCATATTCAATGGGAAATCATACAAAATTAATCATGTGATGTTAATAATGGTAATAATAGTTGAATAATCTAATCTAGTATAATGATAATGATGATGAGAATAATGAACATATAATATTGTAGTTATTAATGCAACAAAACCTAGAAAGTGAGGACTATAAATAAAATATAAGTTGTAATTTTAGTATAAACGAATTAACTGGAAGGGAAAACTTTAATAGAAAAATAATTATGAAAGTATGAATGGAAAATATAAATTATAGAAATTTATTATTACAATAACTCATTACATCTACTTATTACTTTCAAGTGATAACTTATTGGATGGAAGAGGAAAGTTTTCTGCTTCTCAATTAATTTACATTCCTGATCACAATTGAATATTATCTCAACAAAATACTGAAAACAAAATTTTCAAATGAAATCAATACAAATTTGAACATAATAGCCTACAATATAGATTTTCCCCAATTTAGATTTATTTCGTTTGTACTGATAGTACTTTCTTCTGCAAAGTAATGAGCAAAAAACTAGTTTCATTGTTGTGTGTAGCAGCTGTTTTATTCACCCCAGCCCCAGGGGAAATGAATTGAATACAGACTAATTACACAGACTATAGTCTGTATTCATTGGTCATGTATTTACACTACATTTTGGTCACTGGTCATGTTTTAACACCAGTTTTCTGGTCTGTATTCATCTTCACCTATGAATTCGAGAAACGGCTGGATTCAAAGTTACATATCAATTCAACTGTAAATATTGTAAATTGTGAAATGTGACTTTCGTGAAACGGGCCCCTTTTAGTAGGATGCACGAGTATTGTCGGTCATATTCCAATTACATATTCGGTCATAACAGAAAATTATAAAATGCATAAGTTAATTCCATTACAGGAACATGTATTATGTAAATGTGTTTCTAAATGTTCAATTTAAAAAAATAATAAATTATAGGGGAGCAAAACATTTCAACGCTTGAAAGAGCCAATAAGTGCGTAAAAACTTTCGAAGTGAACTGTACTGGGCTGCTGGCTTTCGACTGAGACTGTACATTACAAAAATAACCATGTATTCACTGACTATTAAGCCGGTACAATATTCTAATAATAAACAGTTGTAAATAAGTCAGTGCTCACAGCCGTTGGTGAAACAAGTTAGAAAAGACAACGATCCTGGAATTTTATTGTGAAAACTTTTCGATTAATTTGTCTGCTCGAGAAATCGGCAATTTCAGAAAATTGAAGGTCGGGTTACCCATAATGCTCTCTGTCCAGTGATCGGCCATTTCAGCGCGCCAAACTCAACAATGCCCGCGGCACTATTTTTAACGACAACACGTCCAAAATAAACTCTTCATTTCAAAAATAAAATCTCACACTCACCAACACACTCGCTGTATCGATACACAATTTCAATGTTACTCATTTCGAAGCAGGTGTTCTGTTTCTTGTTTCTCAGTTTCAGTTTCAAAAGACTAATTCGGCATCAAAGAGTAGTAAATTGTTACTAAGTTGGCTGTAGAATGTTTTCACTGCGCTCCACTCTACAAGCCAATGATTTGAGATGAAGTTGGAAATACTACTTCTACTTGCTGATGCTATTGGAGTCAGTTTGAAATTTCCGTAATAAAGAACAAGTGAACAGCTAAGAATAAAGTAAAGACAATAGGAATCACTCTTCATACTACCAATTGAGTTCTAAATTCTTTTATATTTATAAATTGAATTCATGGTACTTTAGCACGTGATGCTCCTTCATCAAAACCTCACATATCAAAACCTAATCCATAATTTTTATTGTGATATCCAATTTATCTATATACAGAGTGTTTCAGAACTCCCTACCAATACTCTAGGGCATTGTTCCTGGGTAAAAACCATATCTAAATATCATATTTAAATTGTCCAGAAGTCCTTAGTTACTCACACAGCTGCCATTTTGTTTTTTTCACCTATTATTTTTTATCTCAATAATGGTGAAACATATGGAATTGAAACTTTGCACCAACATTTATAACAACTAGACAAAGCTACAAACTAGACAATTTTTCAAATCCAAAAAACAAAATGGCGGCCATTTAAAATTTTGTTTCTTGAATAACTTGGAAACCGTTGATATTACGAAAATTTTACAGGAATAACGTTTTTTTAGTAAATTTATTTGTTAAGATTGGACCAATATTGACTGAGATATGGCAGCTTTAGTGATAGGTGACCGCTGCCTATAGTGAATCACAGAATTGAAAAAAGAAATAACATAAGAAAGCCTCAATCACCGAATCAGCATAACTATTGAATCTTCAAGGACTGGTGAATCCCAGCTTGTGAGAAATAATTCTCAAATAGTGAAAAATTCTTGAAACTGTTCGAAACAAGAAAAGAGCTGTTAAACTCCTAGAACGTTTGAGCCATTAGTCTGGTTGCAGTCTATTAAGCCAGATCTTCCCTTGAGTAACACCTTTTTATAGCTGGAACCAAAACATCTCACATCGAGAACGTGTAGAATACGACTTTGATCGTAGAATAATTATTCACCGCTACCGGGAAAAGACTATCTAAATAATCTAATAAATCTTTCCAAGAAAGTGTGAGTGTTGCAAGATGGCAATCTCTATCTTTACACGTGTACTACGTTCCTCTTTCAATCTCCATTTGAGGCATACCTTGAGGAATGCCTCACGTTGCACGCTCTCAGGCAACTGCTCTATACCATAGAAAATGAAGTAAATACTATATGTAAATCATTTGAAAATGGGAAAGATATTCATTGATTTCATTTAAAAATGGAGTACTATAGGAGTGAATTGTTATTCTTAATTTTCTCTCCAAAAAGTATTGAATATTGAGGAATGAAACTAATGCGCATGCATATCATTATCGATATTCATCATGCAATAGAGATGGAGTAGTGGCGAAGCGTGGTATACTTATTTGGTCTTCGCCCGGAGGAAATATACCCGGCGATGACCAAATAAGTATACCACGCTTCGCCACGGAGATAGAGCAAGTCTCAATTCTACCTTCTCAAAGAAAGGATCCGAGCATGTCTTCAGAGTAGAATGTTGATTCATAGGGTGAATAACTACTTCTAATAATTATGTGCATTGCAAGATAATATAAAAGATAAAGGTGATAGGCAAGAGACGACTTGACAGTATCTTGTGTGAATAGAATATAACTTCCAGTGAAAATTCAATAAACATTAAACATGTTGATGTAATACTGATAAGTCAAGTATTGTATCTAACAAATCAGTTCAAGCATAACGTGGAAACATTGGCTTCAAGGAAACGTTTTATTGAAATTGAAGAAAATGACGCTTGTTCCAATATTGAAATTCTATCTTCTCATAGCAATAAAAATTATTGATTGATGAGTCTTGCTATTTTATGTTCCTATTCTCTATTTCTATTGGATATGAGTAATTTATTATCATTTCATTTTAGTTAATTTACTGAAAACTGAAGTTATATGTTATATCAGTTCTGCAGTGTTGTAAATCCAATCCTGCATTTTTATTAGACAAGAGTCTTTCATTTCTAGTCGTGTATTTTTTCACTGAACGTCTCCTTTAATATATCGATATACATTCATTCTATCACGATCTTTATCACCATTATTTCCTCTGATGTTTACAATAATAATTTCGCAGACCTTACGATGACATCTTGTGTGTGTTTTTTCTACAAAATCAACTCAACTCTTGTTCATTCTTAAATTTAGGGAAATCCAACTAACAAGCCGCCGAATTTACGTTCATTTCTTTCATTCACTTTTTTCTAGATTGCTCGTCTTTTTAAGTTTTCAAGTCCCTTCTGACAATCTTATTTATCGAATGTTCGGTCCAGACATGTTTTTTCCATTCTGCTGTAAAAATATCACACTCAACCCAAATATACGTGCAGCACTTTCTACATATATTATGTAGAATATATCTGTGTTTTTTATTTCACGTATATAACAGGATGGGACTTGTCTGATGACATAAATGAGAGAAAGAATTTCAAAAACTAAAATCTCTTTTCGAAAAGTTTTTGAAAGATATCAAGAAATAAAATCTTCGTATTACGTTGTAATGGGGTAGACTCACTTCCAGGCCAGACAGTTGGGGAATCCATTTGGTATTTTTAATTTTTCTTTAAAAATGACTCTCACTTTGACTCATATCATACTCCAAATGTAACGAGAAGGATGGAGATGCAATACAGTTCTGAAGTTTGTTGATTGGGGTCTAGAAATTTGAACCTAAAATTCAGAAATTGATGAACTGATATTTATTTTCGAGTATATTGAAATAAAAATGGATTATAGAATCTGGTACTAAGTTGAATAATTGAAACATGTTTTGTACATTTTACAATTTTTCATCTATTGACACCAACTAAACGAATAGTCAATTCTAGACCAATATTCTATCAACCTATAAACCAAATATTCGTGTCTTATATGAAATGCTTCCATCCACACATTGGTTTATAATCGAAGGGCTCATATAAAATGTATCAATTAATTATGGGGTTGTCATCATAATCGCCCTATAAATTTCAAAATTTACCGAGAATATCGTCAAAGTTCCAATAACACAGATGAAACAATGATTACAATAATCTTCATGTGTGTATTCATCACCTAGTTACTGCTGCCATCTACATGAGAAGATGGGAAACAATATTGTACCTCACCCAGTACCTAATGCCACCTGCCGGCCGAGTTTGCAATCACACTTTTGACCAATCAAGAGAGAGAGAGTGGGCGGAGCTTGGAGGCGTGGTTAAAATCTAGATCCTGTTCGTGATTGGTCCATCTTTCTAATTCTACGCTTTGTTGAATTGTTTCATCGTTCATCAATGATCGGTTCATTTATTTTTATGATGAATTACAGAGATTATTAAAATTGTTTAGGTACTAGTGATATGAGCCATTTCTAGCTTCTACTACTAATTTATTAGTTTTGTAATAGTTCACCATTATTCACAAATTATTCTTTTATTTCTCCTTGCTCTATCATTTCTTTATTATTTATACCTTCTGCCAAAAAACTTAACTTCCTATCCATATTTGTTTCGCTCACCTTCCTGTTGTACAGATAGAAGGCGGTGGACACACTGAATCAACATGATTGGCACAGCATACTTTGTAGAAAGTCGGGTTGTCGTCCATTTTAATTCTACTGGTTAATATAAGACAAATTTCAATTATACTTTTCAAGCTTGAAATCAGTCGTGATATGTACACGCCTAGTATAAATCCGGCTTCTTCTTGTATATTTCAATTGTAGAGGTAGCTGTATAAAACAAGTACTTGAATATGGATGAATGAATAAAAGGTTACCTTTTTAACGTCTTAAATACATCGCAGTTTTTTCATCACTTTCATATAAACTGCGTGTAGTAGGTAGACTAGACTGATTTTTTTATAATCACTGTTCGTTAAAATAACTAACTCTACATAACAAGAAACCACCTCATTAGGGAGGGATGAAAAGTCATCTCATAGGGAAGAGAGACTTAATTCAAAACAACACTCCCCCCCACACGCCTACGAAAAGGTAGCGTCCTAAGAGATAAATAAATAAATAATTTTATTAAGCTAGAAAAGATTTAAGAAATAAGATATAAGAATCTAACCCTAACGGTAAATTGTTTGGAAATCCAATTGAATTTGATCACTGTAAAATGACGTCATTGCATTGAGTTTAGAATCGATGATTGGTTCTTATTGCGTTGGATGACATCATTTTACGGTGGTTTAATTCTATTGGATTCTTGTAATACAAGTGGCCTTAAGACGAATATTGTTGAAGTACAAAAGAAGCTTAGCAGCTTAATATTAACTCACAATAACGGATCAAATGGAAGAAAAGCATGGAATAATCAAAATGTCGGCTAAATTGAGAAATGCTGGTCACTATCAACTCATGTTCATGTTTTCAAAAGCCAACACGTGGCGTTTGCTCTCTTACTCACTCTTTAATCTATTTACTTACTCACTACCTCACTCATTCTCTCAGCAACTCACTCATTACACACACATTCACTCAGAGACTGATTTACTTATTAATGTACTCACACACACTCTCTTTTTGAATTATTCTCAAAGACTCTCTCTCCCACACTCACTCTCTTTTTCCCTCTTGATCACTCTCTACTTGATCCTTCTCTCTCTTACCTTACCAACTCAATTGCAGATGCTACCGATTTCGCCAAAATAAACGTTCGTTTGTATTAACTGCGTTTACTTTTTGAATAGCAGCTGAAACTAAAACGCTCAATCGCCTTCTCTTCCCAGAATACAGTATATTGTGAATCCTGCATGCACCTCTTTCCTTTCTTTACTGCTAACTATTTAGATCAAGATCAAACTTATACTTTAAATTGTCATTGATGAGCGTTATAAACGCTTTATAAGCTTCATATAAGTCGCTTATCTGTTACAGAGGTTCCACCCTTTCCATGCAAATGGATTGTTTTTACACTTCAAGCACAATTATTTATGGTGTAGATTCCTAGAGGGAAAATTGAGCATGAAAATCTCCGCAATGGACAACCAGTAATATTTTTACCTTTGATTGATAATAAGCTGACAATTTTGTAATTCACTGTAATTCATTATATAAATTTCAATTCATTTTGTAATATTGAAATAGAAGGAAATATCTCGATCCCATAGGGGTGGTTTTGCTCTGTGTAATATTATTGTATGTCTGAATAAATAAAAAGTGTCTAGAGTTTGAGTCTTTTTCAGATTAGTGATCAAAATTCCGAGAACAAATCAATGTAATTTTCAAAATATAGCCTGGATAGTTGGATCTGATGGAAAGTCTACTTTTGGATCTGTAGATCTATGTTTATTACGGAGGCCTTATTATTTTGATGGTATGATGAATTTAGCACCTAAGTACTTGAACTACTTTTGAATATTGAGCTACATTATTTTTATGAGAATAATATCTGAGGATTCGGTAATCACTTACACGAAACTAGTTCGATTATTCTGTATAATTATTCTTTATGACAGTCTCATATTATGGTGACCGTTGTTCAACAACTCAATCATATAGCATTTGGGGCCTACATTTCCATAAAAACTCCATCATTCTCTTCATTATTCATAACAGTTTTTGGCTGTCAATTTTTTATCTCCCAAATCATAGTCTATATTTATAATTGGTTTCTTATTGATAAATATGTTATTGTTAACATTTGTGTAGCAGGATTCTTTTAACTTGTCAGAAAACAGCTGATTTAACGTTAGTAAACGAGCGTACATCAATCAGCTGTTTTATGACAATTTAAAAGAATCCTGCTATATTTGTATCAATGAATGAATTATTTCGATGATATCCACAAACAATACCCCGAGCTTTGATGAGACTGTTACAGCTGAGTTACGTTTTGTCGTTACGCGACTGTTTCATATTTTTAGCATTTTCGCAGCTGTTGCGACAATTTCTGACAAGCGCTGATTGGCGGTAATTGGAGGCACCAGCCAACCAGATTCCTGTCAAAGTTCGCTGCTGAAAGCACCCACACCTCGCAAGCCAAGAACAAATTCCCAACTTTCAGTTTCACTAGTCGCTGAACGACAATTCGATTTCAAGGTAGTAACGCGACGTGAGAAACCATGTAAAGAAGCTATAAAAAATTGAATTAACTAAATTACAGACAATGCTAAAATTAGACGGATATAGATTGAGAATAAAAGAAAAAGCACGCGGAAGATCAGTTCCAGATTTCACTTTTGTGGAAGGAAATTGACTAACGTTTGTCGATGATACGGTGGCCACCCGTTTTAGTCAAGGACTTAGCTAAATCCGGAGCTCATGAACCGGCACTAAGACTTCTTACATTCAGACTTTACATTCGGCAACAGACCTATTTTTTGTATCGTTTACAGTTTACAGTTTTTTTTCATTGCAACAGACTTGTATCAGTGTGAGTTCCAGTTTCCTCTAGATTTCACATCTCACAGTGGTGGAAGCAGAGTAGAAAGGAATGCGCCAAAGGGTTTTTACAGAATTTCAATGCATTTCCACGCATTTCTAAAGCAGATGACATCATGGCAAGTTGGACCTACATTTTATATTAAAATTATTATATTTTTGTATAAATTTCGGCGCCTTCTCAAGCATTCGTTTCAGTTCAGAACATTCACTGTGCGATAATCATCATCTCAGAAACCATAAATTTTATTGACAAAATTATAGCACGATCCATGTAACTTGTCAGAAATCAGCTGTTTTGGTAATAATTAAACAGTGATTTCCACACAATAAATAAAAGACTTAAAAGTCATAAAGACCTCTAAAGTCTTCAAAAGACCTTTTTAAAGAAGACCTTTCAAAGAATAACTTTTTAAAAGACCTTTGCTCGGTTTTTTAGTCGTTCGATAAATCATTCAATAGCTATAGAGTCAATAAATTTATCCATTCGATAAAACTTATTGCGTTCGTTAAACATTTTTATGTAACCGATAGCTAATGAACGATTTATCGGTTCAATGAATCTGGCAACATTGCAAAAGGCTTTATTTTGTAAACAAATACCACATTTTGTAGGTTAGGGTACCTGTATCCCTTCATCTGTTTTATTCTTTGTCAGTAACTATTTTCTATACAGTCTACTTTTAGATTGCGAGTTCCTTTTCTATCAGCCATTTGAGAGTGAAAGTATTAATATGAATTAAAAGAGGAGAGTTTGTTCTTTCAATGGTCACCTTTTCAATTTTTTACTCTCTCATAAAATTTAGGGGCGTCCACAGTTTATCATCCTTGAAGTAGACAAGATAAAAATGCCTACTTGGTCTCAAGTTGTAGAGAACTTTGATGGACGTTTTCTCACGTTCACGTAAAGTGAAATATAAATTGTGATTATTTAAATTGAAGATAATGGAATGCTCTACAAATTTTATATACAAACATTTTTCAGTAAAACAATCAGTAAACGTTTATTTGCAGAAGTAAAAAATTTTTAAGCAATAAATCTGTATTTTTCTTCATTCTTTCACAAATAACTATGAAACTACTAGAGTTAAGAGTAAAATGGTAATGAAATAAATTATAGAAAAATTATTTTGTAAAGAATGAGAAAAAGTTTGAATTGATATCTCTATTAATTGGAAGCCGAGATACTCATGATAAACGGAATACAAACTAACCTAGATAAAAATTTATCAAAATAATCCCCAGCTGTGCAGTTATTGGTTCAATAAATATTTATGTGCTGGATTTTGGCTCTATAGTTTATCGAGAGATTTATAGATCCAATAGTGTTATCGAGTGTTCAAAAAACGCAATTCTCATGTTTATCGAATCAATATGCCATTGAATCGATAAACTATTTATTGAACGACTAAAAACCGGGCACTTTTCAATAATTTGCGAGATTTAGCATTTGTGGGTTAAGTATTGTGATCATATGCTTGTCGATCATATGTTTTATGACAAGTTAAAAGGACCCTGCTATACACAGTACAAAACAGCTGTCTGTTTACCAATTCTGATAAGAATGTTGTTTTAATGGGTCTTTTTCATTTCGTGAATAGAGTATGAAACAATAGATTACTTTTAACGACTCTCTACTCAGAAGATGCGACACAAGATGCCAAAAGCTCCAAATTCCCATTCTACTCTTCCAGGAATCTATAAAATTTCTTCAAATTCGAAATCCAGTTGGCACCATCGGACTTGCTTAATTATGAGAAACTATATTGTAGTCTACATTTGATGGTTTTAAACACACATAATTTTGTTCTGTCGTTTCACATTATTAGAAACAGATTGTCTGGACTGAAATTACTCTACATTTAAAATCAAGATGGCGTTAATTTACTAGCTAGATTTTCTGGAATTTTCTGTGTACTAATACCTTACAGCAAACAAAATCCAGCTCTATTCTGGTATCAATTTGTTAATTCACATGTAAAATGAATCGCTAGAATATTTGTTGTGAGTTTCTGGCTACTCCATTCTCTTGTATAATCAGATTCATTTGATTTGGTCTAAGGATTTGACGCTTGGCATTAGATAGATAGACAGATAGAGAGATAGATATTACTTCTTGACGTTGCTGATGACCGTAGAGTACGATGGCAAAGAAATAATACCTCTCTATCTACCTAATGCCAAGCGACAAATTAAATGAATCTGATTATATCAAGAGTTTTTTTTTCTGTGAGAACATCGAATGCTGTAGGCGATTATTAGAGTAGATGTGCTACTCTAGTAGCTATCTTGTAGCTACTTAGTAGCTAGAGCTACCCGATCACTATGTGCTACTGTTACACCAAACCAAGTAGCCCACCAACTTCTTCTGAATGGGAAAGTGCCCAGGTCCACAAACGGGGAGAGATATTACAAAATCAGAGGCAGCTCAACAACAGCTTTACATCCTGTTTACCATTGATGAACTGAGAGTGGTATTTCATCATTGAAAGATGGTAAAGCACCTGGTGAAGATGATATACTTGTGGAACAGATAAAACACTTTGGCTCTGAAACAAGAAATTGGTTGGTCAAACTATTCAATAACATCTTGAATGAATATCCCTTGCCAAGATTATGGCTGAAAACAAAAGTTGTGGCATTATTGAAACCAGGGAAAACACCAGATGACCCCAAGAATTATAGGCCAATTTCTCTACTCTGTCATACTTATAAACTGTTTGAGCGACTGTTGTACAACAGGATCCTAACTTTCATCGATGGAAAACTCATCAGTGAGCAGGCTGGATTCAGACCAGGAAAATCCTGTGTCAGGTGTTGAACTTGGTTCAGCACATTGAGGATGGGTTTGAGAGAGGTGAAATAACGGGCTCTGTGTTTGTGGATCTGAGTGCTGCTTATGATACGGTGTGTCACAGATTATTATTTCAAAAGTTCCATAATATGACTGAGGATTATGCTCTCACAAAAGTTATTCAGAAGTTGCTTGGGAATAGAATGTTTTATGTAACAATGCATGATAAAAAAAGCAGGTGGCGAAGACAGAAGAATGGCCTCCCACAGGGCAGTGTCTTGGCCCCACTATTATTCAACATTTACACTAATGACCAGCCAGTGCCTCTGAAAAGCTTTATATTTGCTGACGACCTTGCAATTGTAGCTCAAGGAAAAAGCTTTGATAATGTTGAACAACAACTACAAAATTCCTTGCAAATCATGTCTCAATATTATCAAAATAATAAATTAAGGCCAAATCCAGCAAAAACGCAAGTAGCATTGTTCCATTTAAAAAACAAATTTGCAGGAAAAAAACTGAATTTACAGTGGGAGGGATCTACTTGAGTTTGCTAACAACCCAAGTATTTGGGGTGTCATTGGATCGAACTCTATCGTACAAGCAACACTGTCAGAGTACCAGAATGAAAGTTGAGGCAAGGAATAATCTACTCCGGAAATTAGCAGGGTACGAATGGGGAGCTTGTCCGCATACATTGAGAACTACTGCACTGGCGCTATGCTATTCAGCTGCAGAGTATGCCAGTCCGGTTTGGTCGCTCTCTAAACATGTTTCGTGTGTGGATAAGGCACTTAATGACACCTGCAGATTGGTAACTGGATGTCTGAAGCCGACAAATGTTGACAAAGTGCGGATTCTGGCAGGTATTGCCACCAGCTGTGCGGCGTGAAATAATCGCAAGGGTAGAACGCACAAAGGCTGAGACAGACTGCAGGCACGCCCTTTTCAATTATGTCCCACCTCAGAGAAGGCTGAAATCAAGAAATAGTTTCATGGCCTCATCCAAAACGATTTCAGTAAGTCCTCCCATAGATAGATTGGAGCTGTGGACAACAACTGCACCAGATATATTTCCCTCAAATCTTCTCCCCACCAAAGAAGACCTACCACAAGGGGCTGATTTGAACTTCCATCTTTTCAAATCCATAAATAGAATGCGGTGTATGATGGGTAGATCCAGGGCCAACCTTTGCAAATGGGGCTACTCTGAAGATGACAAGTGTGATTGTGGCAATATTCAGACAATGGGGCATCTGTTGCTTTGCCCACAAAATAATTTTACATGTACTTTTGACGATGTGCTGTTAGCAAATGATAACGCGCAGAGACTTGTTTTAAAATATAAAATATAATAATAATAGAAAAAAGAGTTTTGCTTGGACACGATATGATGATGATGAGAGTAGATGTAACAGTTTGAAAAGCCCATGACAGAATTTGTCAGTGAAGTTGATGACGAAGAAAAAAATCCTGGAAGTTGTCAAAAACACAAATTTATTAAAAATTCAAAATACCGGTTTCGGTTCTTATACAATTACAGTATCAATCTCTGGTAAACCAGGCTGGATGGTAAACCAGAGTTGATGATGCTGTAACAACCGAGACCGGTATCTCGAGTTTTTAATGAATTTTCAATTTTGATAACTTCCAGTCTTTTTAGTAATTATGGATAACCACAACAATATCACCTCCATTACTACACAGAAAGAAGAAAAAACTTATGAAAGCTTTTCTCATTTATGAAACAAAATGGCGGAGAAAGTGGTGTGAGTAACGTGATCATTCTGGCAATGCTGGTGTTTTATTGGCGGACGGGATTAGTGGAGCGGCCAGCAGCTGTACGATTTCATTATTGCAAGCCAGCTAGCTGATATTTACAATGGCTAGTGCCGAAACAAATCTGTTACAAAGTGGCTCTCTATTAGAACAACGCTTCCAACAAACTGATTAACTACCATGCTGAACGAATTCATCATGAGAAATTTGTGCTGAAGACATTTTTTTACTTCATAGCTCTTACAGGAGGATCATCGATAAAGTTTACCTATTTATATTACAGCTACAAGCTGCTAATAGGGAATAGAATTTGCAAATTACTATACATAGAATAATATGCGGATGTTTCAATGAAGAATATTAGTACAGGCAGATGGCTGGAGCGCTTTAAAAGCCCAGCAGTCAGCCTTATTATACTATGTTGTAGCTCGTCAGGAATAGCCTGACCTACAGAGAGCGTATAGTATAGTAACAGTGTGGAAATTGCATCTGCATGTCACACTTTTGATTGGTTAGCTCGAAAGAATCCACCATGCGTTTGCAAATTCTCATAAGATTGCATTGAAAGGATACGCAAATCTCATGTTATGTTGAGTAATGCATTTCCAACATACTATTTGCCTTTGCCAGAGTTAGTTTCTCATTAGATATGAGTAGAATGCACAATAGTCTGCTGGGAAAGTGACGTATATCTGAACCCAGTTACCATGGAAATGTTGAACAACAGTCATTCATCAGGCTCCATTCTAGAAACCTCTTCCTATAACACAATAATATATGACAACATCTTACTATTATACGAGATGTCTTACTCGTACAACATTGACTCCTCTACTGGGCTCCGAGTGGCGCCAGGCTGAGATTAGCGCGTTAACCTACCGGGTATTCTAGTATCCATGGATCGAGCTATTTATTGTCTCGAACTATATGAAACTATACGAACTATACGAAACTATAATTATACGATAATAAATGATCATGATTATTAGACAACCGAGTGGGCTGAAATGATTGTTGATAATTTGCAGAGGTGATGGCTCAAGCGTTGCCTGACTGACGTAATTTTAACGGACCGTGAAACATTGTGTTTTACACACTATGAGTCACTCTCTTCTCTGTGACACACTCCAAGTGTCTTTTGTCACTCTTTCTGCCCTCTTCCGAATCATTCTGTCTTGCTCTATCTTTAATCTTCTGTATTTTCCTTACTCTTCCTGTCTTGTTCCCCTCTTTCAGAGCACTTACTCTTTCTGCTTTGATACACATTTGAACGAGAATATCACTCTCTTTCAAAACAACAACTTGTCTGTAAGTAGGAATTGAGCAAACTTTGCCACATCTCGAACATTATGCACCACTTTTTCCGAATAAAAGTTGAAGTTACAAATCCTTTGTCCTAATAATTTTACTAATCCTTTTAGAAATAAGTGTTTTTATTATCCTTTTAATGTGTTTATAATCCTGTAAGTGCTTTTATAAAGTGTTTTTATAATCCTTTGTTTTTAGTATTAAGTGTTCATCGTAGAAGCGGTCGTTTACCTCTAGAAGCTATGGTCCACCTGAAGAGTAGCCTATTTCTAAATCATTATCTCTAACGAGCTTATGTAAGTTAATTTAATAATGAAGCAAAAGTCCCGAATGAATCTCATAAAGGCGTTTTTACCCGATAAAACTCTGCACCAAACTCATAACCTTGAATTGAACAGCTGAATTATAAGGTACCCACACATTAACCAGGACTGTTATAATATGCGATTATGATATGCAAACGTTACTGTATGGTATTACTGAAACCATGGACAATAGATTACTTAATATAAGAATGAATTATCTCTAAATAACATAAATAATTATGATAAAATTAGAATATTGTATTCGCTGCAATTAGTAAACTCGGACCACAATTTTGAAGTCTTTGATACTGTAATGTAAGTTAGAGTAAAGGTACCGTTTGTAGTTGAGTAAACATACCGTTTTCCAACTAATTATAGTGAATAAATTCTCTTCTTCATATTACAAATTTGCAACACTCTCAATACTGAATTTATGAAATAACCTATAAAAATGTATGAATTGATTTCTAGTTCTTGTCAATATCATTTTTCAACAGAAATCTATTCCAGCTATCAATACCAAATTACAATACAAACC
>CM029531.1:4447645-4505658 GCA_017141395.1 Laodelphax striatellus | reverse complement strand
AGAGTAATGTATTCTATTATCTGATTGGACTGAAATATTGTTAAATATAGCATGAACATCATTATTTCATTATTACTAAGCCAGCTATATTAGACAATCCATGAAATGAGATCTGACTTCAGCCACCTAAGAGGATGAAGATGCATAAACAGGATAAAAATGAGAAGGGAAGGGGATTAATGTATTCTATTATTTGATGGGACTGAAACATTGTTGAATATGGTATAAACATCATTATTTTATTATTACAAAGCCAGCTATATTGAACAATCCACAAGAAGAGAACTGCCCACAGCCTTCTGGGAGGGTGAATATGCAAGGATGAACAAAAAAAGGTTAAAAACGAGAAGGAAAGGAGAGTAATGTATTCTATTATTTCATTGGACTGAAATATTTTAAATATGGTATAAACACCATTTATTTATTATCATTAAGCCAAATATATTAGACAATCCATGAAATGAGAGCTGCCTACAGCCACCTAAAAGGATGAATATGCATAAATCGGATAAAATGAGAAGGATAGAGTAATGTATTCTATCATTTGATTGGACTGAAATATTGTTGAATATGGTATTAACATCATTATTTCATTATTACAAAGCCAGCTATATTGAACAATCCATACAAAGAGATCTACCCACAGCCTGCTGGGAGGGGAAAATGCACAGATGAACAAAAAATATAGAAACGAGAAGGAAGGAGAGTAATGTATTCTATTATCTGATTGGACTGAAATATTGTTAAATATAGCATGAACATCATTATTCTATTATTACTAAGCCAGCTATATTAGACAATCCATGAGATGAGATCTGACTTCAGCCACCTAAGAGGATGAAGATGAATAAACAGGATAAAAATGTGAAGGAAGGGGATTAATGTATTCTATTATTTGATTAGACTGAAATATTGTTGAATATGGTATAAACATCATTATTTTATTATTACAAAGCCAGATATATTGTACAATCCATAAAAGAGATCTAACCACAGCCTTCAGGGAGGATGAATATGCAAAGATGAACAAAAAGGTTAAAAACGAGAAGGAAAGGAGAGTAATGTATTCTATTATTTCATTGGACTGAAATATTGTTAAATATGGTATAAAACACCATTCATTTATTATCATTAAGCCAGCTATATTAGACAATCCATGAAATGAGAGCTGCCTACAGCCACCTAAGAGGATGAAGATGCATAAACAGGATAAAAATGTGAAGGGAAGGGATTAATGTATTCTATTATTTGATTGGACTGAAATATTGTTGAATATGGTATAAACATCATTATATTATTATTACAAAGCCAGATATATTGTACAATCCATAAAGAGATCTAACCACAGCCTTCAGGAGGATGAATATGCAAAGATGAACAAAAAGGTTAAAAACGAGAAGGAAAGGAGAGTAATGTATTCTATAATTTCATTGGACTGAAATATTGTTAAATATGGTATAAACACCATTCATTTATTATCATTAAGCCAGCTATATTAGACAATCCATGAAATGAGAGCTGCCTACAGCCACCTAAGAGGATGAAGATGCATAAAGAGGATAAAAATGAGAAGGGAAGGGGAGTAATGTATTCTATTATTCGATTGGACTGAAATATAGTAAAATATGGAATAAACATCATTATTTCATTATTTCATAGCCAGCTATATTAAACAATCCATAAGAAGAGATCTACCCACAGCCTTCTGGGAGGGTGAATATGCAAAGATGAACAAAAAAAGGTTAAAAACGAGAATGAAAGGAGAGTAATGTATTCTATTATTTCATTGGAATGAAATATTCTTAAATATGGTATAAACACCATTTATTTATTATCATTAAGCCAAATATATTAGACAATCCATGAAATGAGAGCTGCCTTCAGCCACCTAAAATGATGAATATGCATAAATCGGATAAAAATGAGAAGGATAGGAGAGTAATGTATTCTATCATTTGATGCGACTGAAATATTGTTGAATATGGTATAAACATCATTATTTTATGATTACAAAGCCAGCTATATTGAACAATCCATAAAAAGAGATCTAGCCACAGCCTGCTGGGAGGGTGAAAATGCAAAGATGAAAAAAAAGTATAGAAAGGAGAAGGGAAGGAGAAATGTATTCTATTATCTGATTGGACTTAAATATTGTTTAATATAGCATGAACATCATTATTCTATTATTACTAAGCCAGCTATATTAGACAATCCATGAGATGAGATCTGACTTCAGCCACCTAAGAGGATGAAGATGCATAAACAGGATAAAAATGAGAAGGGAAGGGGAGTAATGTATTCTATTATTTGATTGGACTGAAATATTGTTAAATATGGTATAAACATCATTATTTTATTATTACATAGCCAGCAATATTGAACAATCCACAAGAAGAGAACTGCCCACAGCCTTCTGGGAGGGTGAATATGCAAAGATGAACAAAAAAAGGTTAAAAACGAGAAGGAAAGGAGAGTAATGTATTCTATTATTTCATTGGAATGAAAAATTCTTAAATATGGTATAAACACCCTCCATTTATTATCATTAAGCCAATATATTAGACAATCCATGAAATGAGAGCTGCCTTCAGCCACCTAAAATGATGAATATGCATAAATCGGATAAAAATGAGAAGGATAGGAGAGTAATGTATTCTATCATTTGATGCGACTGAAATATTGTTGAATATGGTATAAACATCATTATTTTATGATTACAAAGCCAGCTATATTGAACAATCCATAAAAAGAGATCTAGCCACAGCCTGCTGGGAGGGTGAAAATGCAAAGATGAACAAAAAGTATAGAAACGAGAAGGGAAGGAGAGAAATGTATTTTATTATCTGATTGGACTGGAATATTGTTTAATATAGCATGAACATCATTATTCTATTATTACTAAGCCAGCTATATTAGACAATCCATGAGATGAGATCTGACTTCAGCCACCTAAGAGGATGAAGATGCATAAACAGGATAAAAATGAGAAGGAATTGGGAGTAATGTATTCTATTTTTTGATTGGACTGAAATATTGTCAAATATTGTAAAAACACCATTAATTTATTATTACATAGCCAGCAATATTGGACAATACATAAGAAGAGATTTGCCTACAGCCTTCTGGGAGGAAGAATATGCAAAAATGAACAAAAAGGTTAAAACGAGAAGGAAAGGAGAGAGTAATGTATTCTATTATTTCATTGGACTGAAATATTGTTATATATAGTATGAACATCATTATTCTATTATTACTAAGCCAGCTATATTAGACAATCCATGAAATGAGATCTGACTTCAGCCACCTAAGAGGATGAAGGTGCATAAACAGGATGAAAATGAGAAGGAAGGGGAGTAATGTACTCTATTATTTGTTTGGACTGAAATATTGGTATATTTATATTGTATATACATCATTATTCTATAATTACATAGCCAGCTATATTGAACAATCCTCAAAAAGAGATCTGCCCACAGCCTTCTGGGGGGGTGAAAATGCAAAGATGAAACAAAAAAGTATAGAAACGAGAGGGAAGGAGAGTAATGTATTCTATTATCTGATTGGACTGTTATATTGTTGAATATAGCATGATCATCATTATTTTATTATTACTAAGCCAGCTATGTTAGACAATCCATGAGATGAGATCTGACTTCAGCCACCTAAGAGGATGAAGATGCATTAACAGGATAATAATGAGAAGGGAAGGAGAGTAATGTATTCTATTATTTGATTGGACTGGAATATTGTTATATATGGAAGAAACATCATTATTTTATAATTACATAGCCAGCTATATTGAACAATCCATAAAAAGAGATCTAGCCACAGCCTGCTGGGAGGGTGAAAATGCAAAGATGAACAAAAAAAGTATAGAAACGAGAAGGGAAGGAGAGTAATGTATTCTATTATCTGATTGGACTGAAATATTGTTAAATATAGCATGAACATCATTATTCTATTATTACTAAGCCAGCTATATTAGACAATCCATGAAATGAGAGCTGCCTACAGCCACCTAAAAGGATGAATATGCATAAATCGGATAAAAATGAGAAGGATAGGAGGTAATGTATTCTATCATTTGATTGGACTGAAATATTGTTGAATATGGTATTAACATCATTATTTTATTATTACAAAGCCAGCTATATTGAACAATCCATACAAAGAGATCTACCCACAGCCTGCTGGGAGGGGGAAAATGCACAGATGAACAAAAAAAATATAGAAACGAGAAGGAGAGTAATGTATTCTATTATCTGATTGGACTGAAATATTGTTAAATATAGCATGAACATCATTATTCTATTATTACTAAAGCCAGCTATATTAGACAATCCATGCGATGAGATCTGACTTCAGCCACCTAAGAGGATGAAGATGAATAAACAGGATAAAAATGTGAAGGGAAGGGGATTAATGTATTCTATTATTTGATTAGACTGAAATATTGTTGAATATGGTATAAACATCATTATTTTATTATTACAAAGCCAGATATATTGTACAATCCATAAAAGAGATCTAACCACAGCCTTCAGGGAGGATGAATATGCAAAGATGAACAAAAAAGGTTAAGACGAGAAGGAAAGGAGAGTAATGTATTCTATTATTTCATTGGACTGAAATATTGTTAAATATGGTATAAACACCATTCATTTATTATCATTAAGCCAGCTATATTAGACAATCCATGAAATGAGAGCTGCCTACAGCCACCTAAGAGGATGAAGATGCATAAACAGGATAAAAATGTGAAGGAAGGGATTAATGTATTCTATTATTTGATTGGACTGAAATATTGTTGAATATGGTATAAACATCATTATTTTATTATTACAAAGCCAGATATATTGTACAATCCATAAAAAGAGATCTAACCACAGCCTTCAGGGAGGATGAATATGCAAAGATGAACAAAAAAAGGTTAAAAACGAGAAGGAAAGGAGAGTAATGTATTCTATAATTTCATTGGACTGAAATATTGTTAAATATGGTATAAACACCATTCATTTATTAACATTAAGCCAGCTATATTAGACAATCCATGAAATGAGAGCTGCCTACAGCCACCTAAGAGGATGAAGATGCATAAAGAGGATAAAAATGAGAAGGGAAGGGGAGTAATGTATTCTATTATTCGATTGGACTGAAATATAGTAAAATATGGAATAAACATCATTATTTCATTATTTCATAGCCAGCTATATTAAACAATCCATAAGAAGAGATCTACCCACAGCCTTCTGGGAGGGTGAATATGCAAAGATGAACAAAAAAAGGTTAAAAACGAGAATGAAAGGAGAGTAATGTATTCTATTATTTCATTGGAATGAAATATTCTTAAATATGGTATAAACACCATTTATTTATTATCATTAAGCCAAATATATTAGACAATCCATGAAATGAGAGCTGCCTACAGCCACCTAAAAGGATGAATATGCATAAATCGGATAAAATGAGAAGGATAGGAGAGTAATGTATTCTATTATTTGATGCGACTGAAATATTGTTGAATATGGTATAAACATCATTATTTTTGATTACAAAACAGCTATATTGAACAATCCATAAAAGAGATCTAGCCACAGCCTGCTGGGAGGGTGAAAATGCAAAGATGAACAAAAAGTATAGAAACGAGAAGGGAAGGAGAAATGTATTCTATTATCTGATTGGACTTAAATATTGTTTAATATGGCATGAACATCATTATTCTATTATTACTAAGCCAGCTATATTAGACAATCCATGAGATGAGATCTGACTTCAGCCACCTAAGAGGATGAAGATGCACAAACAGGATAAAAATGAGAAGGGAAGGGAGTAATGTATTCTATTATTTGATTGGACTGAAATATTGTTAAATATGGTATAAACATCATTATTTTATTATTACATAGCCAGCAATATTGAACAATCCACAAGAAGAGAACTGCCCACAGCCTTCTGGGAGGGTGAATATGCAAAGATGATCAAAAGAGGTTAAAAACGAGAAGGAAGGAGAGTAATGTATTCTATTATTTCATTGGACTGGAATATTGTTATATATGGAATAAACATCATTATTTTATAATTACATAGCCAGCTATATTGAACAATCCATAAAAAGTGATCTAGCCACAGCCTTCTGGAAGGGTGAAAATGCAAAGATGAACAAAAACGTATAGAAAAGAGAAGGGAAGGAGGTAATGTATTCTATTATCTGATTGGACTGAAATATTGATGAATATAGCATGAACATCATTGTTTTATTATTACTAAGCCAGCTATATTAGACAATCCATGAAATAAGATCTGACTTCAGCCACCTAAGAGGATAAAGATGCATAAACAGGATAAAAATGAGGAGGGAAGGGGAGTAATGTATTCAATTTTTTATTGGACTGAAATATTGTTGAATATGGTATTAACATCATTATTTTATTATTACAAAGCCAGCTATATTGAACAATCCATACAAAGAGATCTAGCCACAGCCTGCTGGGAGGGTGAAAATGCAAAGATGAACAAAAAGTATAGAAACGAGAAGGAAGGAGAGTAATGTATTCTATTATCTGATTGGACTGAAATATTGTTAAATATAGCAAGAACATCATTATTCTATTATTACTAATCCAGCTATATTAGACAATCCATGAGATGAGATCTTATTTCAGTCACCTAAGAGGATGAAGATGCATAAACAGGATAAAATGTGAAGGGAAGGGATTAATGTATTCTATTATTTGATTGGACTGAAATATTGTTGAATATGGTATAAACAACATTATTTTATTATTACAAAGCCAGATATATTGTACAATCCATAAAAGAGATCTAACCACAGCCTTCAGGAGGATGAATAATGCAAAGATGAACAAAAAAGGTTAAAAACGAGAAGGAAAGGAGAGTAATGTATTCTATTATTTCATTGGACTGAAATATTGTTATATATAGCATGAACATCATTATTCTATTATTACTAAGCCAGCTATATTAGACAATCCATGAGATGAGGATCTGACTTCAGCCACCTAAGAGGATGAAGGTGCATAAACAGGATGAAATGAGAAGGGAAGGGAGTAATGTATTCTATTATTTGATTGGACTGAAATATTGTTAAAATATGGTATAAACATCATTATTTTATTATTACATAGCCAGTAATATTGGACAATCCACAAGAAGAGAACTGCCCACAGCCTTCTGGGAGGGTGAATATGCAAAGATGAACAAAAAGGTTAAAAACGAGAAGGAAAGAAAAGTAATGTGTTCTATTATTTCATTGGACTGAAATATTGTTAAATATAGCATAAACTTCATTATTTTATAATTACTAATCCAGCTATATTAGACAATCCATGAAATGATATCTGACTACAGCCAGTCAAGAGGATGAAGTTGCATAAACAGAATAAAAATGAGAAGGGAAGAGGAGTAATGTATTCTATTATTTGATTGGACTGAAATATTGTTAAATATGGTATAAACATCATTATTTTATTATTACATAGCCAGCTATATTGAACAATCCTCAAAAAGAGATCTGCCCAGCCTTCTGGGAGGGTGAAAATGCAAAGATGAACAAGAAAAGTATAGAAACGAGAAGGGAAGGAGAGTAATGTATTCTATTATCTGATTGGACTGTAATATTGTTAAATATAGCATGACCATCATTATTTTATTATTACTAAGCCAGCTATATTAGACAATCCATGAAATGAGATCTGACTTCAGCCACCTAAGAGGATAAAGATGCATAAACAGGATAAAAATGAGAAGGGAAGGGGAGTAATGTATTCTATTATTTGATTGGACTGAAATATTGTTGAATATGGTATTAACATCATTATTTCATTATTACAAAGCCAGCTATATTGAACAATCCATACAAAGAGATCTAGCCACAGCCTGCTGGGAGGGTGAAAATGCAAAGATGAACAAAAAAAGTATAGAAACGAGAAGGGAAGGAGAGTAATGTATTCTATTATCTGATTGGACTGAAATATTGTTAAATATAGCATGAACATCATTATTCTATTATTACTAAGCCAGCTATATTAGACAATCCATGAGATGAGTTCTGATTTCAGCCACCTAAGAGGATGAAGATGCATAAACAGGATAAAATGTGAAGGGAAGGGATTAATGTATTCTATTATTTGATTGGACTGAAATATTGTTGAATATGGTATAAACAACATTATTTTATTATTACAAAGCCAGATATATTGTACAATCCATAAAGAGATCTAACCACAGCCTTCAGGGAGGATGAATATGCAAAGATGAACAAAAAGGTTAAAACGAGAAGGAAGGAGAGTAATGTATTCTATTATTTCATTGGACTGAAATATTGTTAAATATAGCATGAACATCATTATTCTATTATTACTAAGCCAGCTATATTAGACAATCCATGAGATGAGGATCTGACTTCAGCCACCTAAGAGGATAAAGATGCATAAACAGGATAAAAATGAGAAGGGAAGGGGAGTAATGTATTCTATTATTTGATTGGACTGAAATATTGTTGAATATGGTATTAACATCATTATTTTATTATTACAAAGCCAGCTATATTGAACAATCCATACAAAGAGATCTAGCCACAGCCTGCTGGGAGGGTGAAAATGCAAAGATGAACAAAAAAGGTTAAAACGAGAAGGAAGGAGAGTAATGTATTCCATTTTTTCATTGGACTGAAATATTGTTAAATATGGTATAAACACCATTCATTTATTATCATTAAGCCAGCTATATTAGTCAACCCATGAAATGAGAGCTGCCTACAGCCACCTAAGAGGATGAAGATGCATAAAGAGGATAAAAATGAGAAGGGAAGGGGAGTAATGTATTCTATTATTCGATTGGACTGAAATATGGTAAAATATGGAATAAACATCATTATTTCATTATTTCATAGCCAGCTATATTAAACAATCCATAAGAAGAGATCTACCCACAGCCTTCTGGGAGGGTGAATATGCAAAGATGAACAAAAAAAGGTTGAAAACGAGAAGGAAAGGAGAGTAATGTATTCTATTATTTCATTGGACTGAAATATTGTGAAATATAGCATAAACTTCATCATTTATAATTACTAAGCCAGCTATATTGGACAATCCGTGAAACGAGATCTTATTGCAGCCATTCTAGAGGATGGAGATGCATATACAGGATAAAATGTGAAGGGAAGGCGTTTAGTGTATTCTATTATTCGATTGGACTGAAATATTGTTAAATATGGTATAAACATCATTATTTTATTATTACATAGCCAGCAATATTGAACAATCCACAAGAAGAGAACTGCCCACAGCCTTCTGGGAGGGTGAATATGCAAAGATGAACAAAAAAAGGTTAAAAACGAGAAGGAAAGGAGAGTAATGTATTCTATTATTTCATTGGAATGAAATATTCTTAAATATGGTATAAACACCATTTATTTATTATCATTAAGCCAAATATATTAGACAATCCATGAAATGAGAGCTGCCTTCAGCCACCTACAAGGATGAATATGCATAAATCGGATAAAAATAAGGATAGGGGAGTAATGTATTCTATCATTTGATTGGACTGAAATATTGTTGAATATGGTATAAACATCATTATTTTATAATTACAAAGCCAGCTAAATTGAACAATCCATAAAAAGAGATCTACCCACAGCCTTCTGGAAGGGTGAAAATGCAAAGATGAACAAAAAACGTATAGAAAAGAGAAGGGAAGGAGAGTAATGTATTCTATTATCTGAGTGGACTGAAATATTTTTAAATATAGCATGAACATCATTATTTTATTATTACTAAGCCAGCTATATTAGACAATCCATGAAATGAGATCTGACTTCAGCCACCTAAGAGGATGAAGATGCATAAACAGGATAAAAATGAGAAGGGAAGGGGATTAATGTATTCTATTATTTGATTGGACTGAGATATTTTTGATAATGGTATAAACATCATTATTTTATTATTACAAAGCCAGATATATTGTACAATCCATAAAAAGATCTAACCACAGCCTTCTGGGAGGATGAATATGCAAAGATGAACAAAAAAGGTTAAAACGAGAAGGAAAGTATAGTAATGTATTCTATTATTTCATTGGACTGAAATATTGTTGAAGATGGTATAAACATCATTCATTTATTATCATTAAGCCAGCTATATTAGACAATCCATGAAATGAGAGCTGCCTACAGCCACCTAAGAGGATGAAGATGCATAAACAGAATAAAAATGAGAAGGGAAGAGGAGTAATGTATTCTATTATTTGATTGGACTGCAATATTGTTAAATATGATCTGAACACCATTATTTTACTACTACATAGCCAGCTATATTGAACAATCCTCAAAAGAGATCTGCCCAGCCTTCTGGGAGGGTGAAATGCAAGATGAACAAGAAAAGTATAGAAACGAGAAGGGAAGGAGAGTAATGTATTCTATTATCTGATTGGACTGTAATATTGTTAAATATAGCATGACCATCATTATTTATTATTACTAAGCCAGCTATATTAGACAATCCATGAAATGAGATCTGACTTCAGCCACCTAAGAATATGAAGATGCATAAACAGGATAAAAATGAGAAGGGAAGAGGAGTAATGTATTCTATTATTTGATTGGACTGAAATATTGTTATATATGGATTAAACATCATTATTTTATTATTACATAGCCAGCTATATTGAACAATCCATAAAAAGAGAACTGCCCACAGCCTTCTG
This sequence comes from Laodelphax striatellus, assembly GCA_017141395.1. Taxonomy (NCBI): domain Eukaryota; kingdom Metazoa; phylum Arthropoda; class Insecta; order Hemiptera; family Delphacidae; genus Laodelphax; species Laodelphax striatellus. The sequence goes on along the minus strand of CM029531.1, from coordinate 4,494,933 downwards.
GGAGGGTGAATATGCAAGGATGAACAAAAAAAGGTTAAAAACGAGAAGTAAAGGAGAGTAATGTATTCTATTATTTCATTGGAATGAAATATTCTTAAATATGGTATAAACACCATTTATTTATTATCATTAAGCCAAATATATTAGACAATCCATGAAATGAGAGCTGCCTACAGCCACCTAAAAGGATGAACATGCATAAATCGGATAAAAATAAGGATAGGAGAGTAATGTATTCTATTATTTGATTGGACTGAAATATTGTTGAATATGGTATAAACATCATTATTTTATAATTACAAAGCCAGCTATATTGAACAATCCATAAAAAGAGATCTACCCACAGCCTCCTGGAAGGGTGAAAATGCAAAGATGAACAAAAAACGTATAGAAAAGAGAAGGAAAGGAGAGTAATGTATTCTATTATCTGATTGGACTGAAATATTGTTAAATATAGCATGAACATCATTATTTCATTATTACTAAGCCAGCTATATTAGACAATCCATGAAATGAGATCTGACTTCAGCCACCTAAGAGGATGAAGATGCATAAACAGGATAAAATGAGAAGGAAGGGGATTAATGTATTCTATTATTTGATTGGACTGAAATATTGTTGAATATGGTATAAACATCATTATTTTATTATTACAAAGCCAGCTATATTGAACAATCCACAAAAAGAGAACTGCCCACAGCCTTCTGGGAGGGTGAATATGCAAAGATGAACAAAGAAAGGTCAAAAACGTGAAGGAAGGGAGAGTAATGTATTCTATTATTTCATTGGACTGAAATATTTTAAATATGGTATAAACACCATTTATTTATTATCATTAGTCAAATATATTAGACAATCCATGAAATGAGAGCTGCCTACAGCCACCTAAAAGGATGAATATGCATAAATCGGATAAAAATGAGAAGGATAGGAGAGTAATGTATTCTATCATTTGATTCGACTGAAATATTGTTGAATATGGTATTAACATCATTATTTCATTATTACAAAGCCAGCTATATTGAACAATCCATAAAAAGAGATCTAGCCACAGCCTGCTGGGAGGGTGAAAATGCACAGATGAACAAAAATATAGAAACGAGAAGGAAGGAGAGTAATGTATTCTATTATCTGATTGGACTGAAATATTGTTAAATATAGCATGAACATCATTATTCTATTATTACTAAGCCAGCTATATTAGACAATCCATGAGATGAGATCTGACTTCAGCCACCTAAGAGGATGAAGATGAATAAACAGGATAAAAATGTGAAGGAAGGGATTAATGTATTCTATTATTTGATTAGACTGAAATATTGTTGAATATGGTATAAACATCATTATTTTATTATTACAAAGCCAGATATATTGTACAATCCATAAAAGAGATCTAACCACAGCCTTCAGGGAGGATGAATATGCAAAGATGAACGAAAAAAGGTTAAAAACGAGAAGGAAAGGAGAGTAATGTATTCTATTATTTCATTGGACTGAAATATTGTTAAATATGGTATAAACACCATTCATTTATTATCATTAAGCCAGCTATATTAGACAATCCATGAAATGAGAGCTGCCTACAGCCACCTAAGAGGATGAAGATGCATAAACAGGATAAAAATGTGAAGGGAAGGGGATTAATGTATTCTATTATTTGATTGGACTGAAATATTGTTGAATATGGTATAAACATCATTATTTTATTATTACAAAGCCAGATATATTGTACAATCCATAAAAAGAGATCTAACCACAGCCTTCAGGGAGGATGAATATGCAAAGATGAACAAAAAAAGGTTAAAAACGAGAAGGAAAGGAGAGTAATGTATTCTATAATTTCATTGGACTGAAATATTGTTAAATATGGTATAAACACCATTCATTTATTATCATTAAGCCAGCTATATTAGACAATCCATGAAATGAGAGCTGCCTACAGCCACCTAAGAGGATGAAGATGCATAAAGAGGATAAAAATGAGAAGGGAAGGGGAGTAATGTATTCTATTATTCGATTGGACTGAAATATAGTAAAATATGGAATAAACATCATTATTTCATTATTTCATAGCCAGCTATATTAAACAATCCATAAGAAGAGATCTACCCACAGCCTTCTGGGAGGGTGAATATGCAAAGATGAACAAAAAAAGGTTAAAAACGAGAATGAAAGGAGAGTAATGTATTCTATTATTTCATTGGAATGAAATATTCTTAAATATGGTATAAACACCATTTATTTATTATCATTAAGCCAAATATATTAGACAATCCATGAAATGAGAGCTGCCTTCAGCCACCTAAAATGATGAATATGCATAAATCGGATAAAAATGAGAAGGATAGGAGTAATGTATTCTATCATTTGATGCGACTGAAATATTGTTGAATATGGTATAAACATCATTATTTTATGATTACAAAGCCAGCTATATTGAACAATCCATAAAAAGAGATCTAGCCACAGCCTGCTGGGAGGGTGAAAATGCAAAGATGAACAAAAAAAGTATAGAAACGGGAAGGGAAGGAGAAATGTATTCTATTATCTGATTGGACTTAAATATTGTTTAATATAGCATGAACATCATTATTCTATTAATACTAAGCCAGCTATATTAGACAAGCCATGAGATGAGATCTGACTTCAGCCACCTAAGAGGATGAAGATGCATAAACAGGATAAAAATGAGAAGGGAAGGGGAGTAATGTATTCTATTATTTGATTGGACTGAAATATTGTTAAATATGGTATAAACAGCATTATTTTATTATTACATAGCCAGCAATATTGAACAATCCACAAGAAGAGAACTGCCCACAGCCTTCTGGGAGGGTGAATATGCAAGATGAACAAAAAAGGTTAAAACGAGAAGGAAAGGAGAGTAATGTATTCTATTATTTCATTGGAATGAAAAATTCTTAAATATGGTATAAACACCATTTATTTATTATCATTAAGCCAAATATATTAGACAATCCATGAAATGAGAGCTGCCTTCAGCCACCTAAAATGATGAATATGCATAAATCGGATAAAAATGAGAAGGATAGGAGAGTAATGTATTCTATCATTTGATGCGACTGAAATATTGTTGAATATGGTATAAACATCATTATTTTATGATTACAAAGCCAGCTATATTGAACAATCCATAAAAAGAGATCTAGCCACAGCCTGCTGGGAGGGTGAAAATGCAAAGATGAACAAAAAAAGTATAGAAACGAGAAGGGAAGGAGAGAAATGTATTTTATTATCTGATTGGACTGGAATATTGTTTAATATAGCATGAACATCATTATTCTATTATTACTAAGCCAGCTATATTAGACAATCCATGAGATGAGATCTGACTTCAGCCACCTAAGAGGATGAAGATGCATAAACAGGATAAAAATGAGAAGGGAAGGGGAGTAATGTATTCTATTATTTGATTGGACTGAAATATTGTTAAATATGGTATAAACATCATTATTTTATTATTACATAGCCAGCAATATTGGACAATCCACAAGAAGAGAACTGCCCACAGCCTTCTGGGAGGGTGAATATGCAAAGATGAACAAAAAAAGGTTAAAAACGAGAAGGAAAGGAGAGTAATGTATTCTATTATTTCATTGGACTGAAATATTGTTAAATATAGCATAAACTATATTATTTTATAATTACTAAGCCAGCTATATTAGACAATCCATGAAATGAGATCTGACTTCAGCCAGTCAAGAGGATGAAGATGCATAAACAGAATAAAAATGAGAAGGGAAGAGGAGTAATGTATTCTATTATTTGATTGGACTGAAATATTGTTAAATATGATATAAACATCATTATTTTATTATTACATAGCCAGCTATATTGAACAATCCTCAAAAAGAGATCTGCCCAGCCTTCTGGGAGGGTGAAAATGCAAAGATGAACAAAAAAAGTATAGAAACGAGAAGGGAAGGAGGGTAATGTATTCTATTATCTGATTGGACTGTAATATTGTTAAATATAGCATGACCATCATTATTTTATAATTACTAAGCCAGCTATATTAGACAATCCATGAAATGAGATCTGACTTCCGCCAGTCAAGAGGATGAAGATGCATAAACAGGATAAAAATGAGTAGGATAGGAGAGTAATGTATTCTATCATTTGATTCGACTGAAATATTGTTGAATATGATATAAACATCATTATTTCATAATTACAAAGCCAGCTATATTGAACAATCCATAAAAAGAGATCTACCCACAGCCTTCTGGAAGGGTGAAAATGCAAAGATAAACAAAAAAAGTATAGAAACGAGAAGGAAGGAGAGTAATGTATTCTATTATTTCATTGGAATGAAATATTCTTAAATATAGCATGAACATCATTATTTTATTATTACTAAGCCAGCTCTATTAGACAATCCATGAAATGAGATCTGACTTCAGCCACCTAAGAGGATGAAGATGCATAAACAGGATGAAATGAGAAGGGAAGAGGATTAATGTATTCCATTATTTGATTGGACTGAAATATTGTTGAATATGGTATAAACATCATTATTTTATTATTACATAGCCAGATATATTGTACAATCCATAAAAAGAGATCTAACCACAGCCTTCTGGGAGGATGAATATGCAAAGATGAACAAAAAAAAGTTAAAAACGAGAAGGAAGGAGTAATGTATTCTATTATTTTATTGGACTGAAATATTGTTAAATATGGTATAAACACGATTCATTTATTATCATTGAGCCAGCTATATTAGACAATCCATGAAATGAGAGCTGCCTACAGCCACCTAAGAGGATGAAGATGCATAAACAGGATAAAAATGAGAAGGAAGGGATTAATGTATTCTATTATTTGATTGGACTGCAATATTGTTGAATATGGTATAAACATCATTATTTTATTATTACAAAGCCAGATATATTGTACAATCCATAAAAGAGATCTAACCACAGCCTTCTGGGAGGATGAATATGCAAAGATGAACAAAAAGGTTAAAACGAGAAGGAAAGGAGGGTAATGTATTCTATTATTTTATTGGACTGAAATATTGTTAAATATGGTATAAACACCATTCATTTATTATCATTAAGCCAGCTATATTAGACAATCCATGAAATGAGAGCTGCCTACAGCCACCTAAGAGGATGAAGATGCATAAACAGGATAAAAATGAGAAGGAAGAGGAGTAATGTATTCTATTATTTGATTGGACTGCAATACTGTTAAATATGATATAAACATCATTATTTTATTATTACATAGCCAGCTATATTGAACAATCCTCAAAAGAGATCTGCCCACAGCCTTCTGGGGGGGTGAAAATGCAAAGATGAAACAAAAAAGTATAGAAACAAGAAGGGAAGGAGAGTAATGTATTCTATTATCTGATTGGACTGTTATATTGTTGAATATAGCATGATCATCATTCTTTTATTATTACTAAGCCAGCTATATTAGACAATCCATGAAATGAGATCTGACTTCAGCCACCTAAGAGGATGAAGATGCATAAACAGGATAAAAATGAGAAGGGAAGGGGATTAATGTATTCTATTATTTGATTGGACTGAAATATTGTTGAATAATTATGGTATAAACATCATTATTTTATTATTACAAAGCCAGCTATATTGAACAATCCATAAAAAGAGATCTACCCACAGCCTTCTGGGAGGGTGAAAATGCAAAGATGAACGAAAAAAGTATAGAAACGAGAAGGGAAGGAGAGTAATGTATTCTATTATCTGATTGGACTGAAATATTGTTAAATATAGCATGAACATCAATATTCTATAATTACTAAGCCAGCTATGTTAGACAATCCATGAGATGAGATCTGACTTCAGCCACCTAAGAGGATGAAGATGCATTAACAGGATAATAATGAGAAGGGAAGGAGAGTAATGTATTCTATTATTTGATTGGACTGGAATATTGTTATATATGGAAGAAACATCATTATTTTATAATTACATAGCCAGCTATATTGAACAATCCATAAAAAGAGATCTAGCCACAGCCTTCTGGGAGGGTGAAAATGCAAGATGAACAAAAAGTATAGAAACGAGAAGGGAAGGAGAGTAATGTATTCTATTATCCGATTGGACTGAAATATTGTTAAATATAGCATGAACATCATTATTCTATTATTACTAAGCCAGCTATATTAGACAATCCATGAAATGAGATCTGACTTCAGCCAGCCAAGAGGATGAAGATGCATAAACAGGATAAAAATGAGAAGGGAAGGCGAGTAATGTATTCTATTATTCGATTGGACTGAAATATAGTAAAATATGGTATAAACATCATTATTTCATTATTTCACAGCCAGCTATATTGAACAATCCATAAGAAGAGATCTACCCACAGCCTCCTGGGAGGGTGAATATGCAAAGATGAACAAAAAAAGGTTAAAAACGAGAAGGAAAGGAGAGTAATGTATTCTATTATTTCATTGGAATGAAATATTCTTAAATATGGTACAATACACCATTTATTTATCATCATTAAGCCAACTATATTAGACAATCCATGAAATGAGAGCTGCCTACAGCCACCTAAAAGGATGAATATGCATAAATCGGATAAAAATGAGAAGGATAGGAGAGTAATGTATTCTATCATTTGATTCGACTGAAATATTGTTGAATATGGTATAAACATCATTATTTTATAATTACAAAGCCAGCTATATTGAACAATCCATAAAAAGAGATCTACCCACAGCCTGCTGGGAGGGTGAAAATGCAAAGATGAACGAAAAAAGTATAGAAAAGAGAAGGGAAGGAGAGTAATGTATTCTATTATTTGATTGGACTGAAATATTGTTAAATATAGCATGAACATCAATATTTTATTATTACTAAGCCAGCTATATTTGACAATCCATGAAATGAGATCTGACTTCAGCCACCTAAGAGGATGAAGGGAAGGGAAGGGGATTAATGTATTCTATTATTTGATTGGACTGAAATATTGTTGAATATTGTATAAACATCATTATTTTATTATTACAAAGCCAGATATATTGTACAATCCATGAAAAGAGTTCTAACCACAGCCTTCTGGGAGGATGAATATGCAAAGATGAACAAAAAAAGGTTAAAAACGAGAAGGAAAGAAGAGTAATGTATTCTATTATTTCATTGGACTGAAATATTGTTAAATATGTTTTAAGCACCATTCATTTATTATCATTAAGCCAGCTATATTAGACAATCCATGAAATGAGAGCTGCCTACAGCCACCTAAGAGGATGAAGATGCATAAACAGGATGAAAATTAGAAGGAAAGAGGAGTAATGTATTCTAATATTTGATTGGACTGCAAAATTGTTAAATATGATATAAACATCATTATTTTATCATTAGATAGCCAGATATATTGTACAATCCATGAAAAGAGTTCTAACCACAGCCTTCTGGGAGGATGAATATGCAAAGATGAACAAAAAAAGGTTAAAAACGAGAAGGAAAGGAGAGTAATGTATTTTATTATTTTATTGGACTGAAATATTGTTAAATATGGTATAAACACCATTCATTTATTATCATTAAGCCAGCTATATTAGACAATCCATGGAATGAGAGCTGCCTACAGCCACGTAAGAGGATGAAGATGTATAAACAGGATAAAAATGAGAAGGGAAGGGGATTAATGTATTCTATTATTTGATAGGACTGAAATATTGTTAAATATAGCATTGTTAAATATAGCATGAACATCATTATTCTATTATTACTAAGCCAGCTATATTAGACAATCCATGAGATGAGATCTGACTTCAGCCACCTAAGAGGATGAAGATGCATAAACAGGATAAAAATGAGAAGAGAAGAGGATGAATGTATTCTATTATTTGATTGGACTGGAATGTTGTTATATATGGAATAAACATCATTATTTTATAATTACATAGCCAGCTATATTGAACAATCCATAAAAAGTGATCTAGCCACAGCCTTCTGGAAGGGTGAAAATGCAAAGATGAACAAAAAACGTATAGAAAAGAGAAGGAAAGGAGAGTAATGTATTCTATTATCTGATTGGACTGAAATATTATTAAATATAGCATGAACATCATTATTCTATTATTACTAAGCCAGCTATATTAGACAATCCATGAAATGAGATCCGACTTCAGCCACCTAAGAGGATAAAGATGCATAAACAGGATAAAAAGGAGAAGGGCAGGGGAGTAATGTATTCTATTATTTGAGTGGACTGAAATATTGTTGAATATGGTATTAACATCATCATTTTATTATTACAAAGCCAGCTATATTGAACAATCCATACAAAGAGATCTAGCCACAGCCTGCTGGTAGGGTGAAAATGCAAAGATGAACTAAAAAAGTATAGAAACGAGAAGGGAAGGAGAGTAATGTATTCTATTATCTGATTGGACTGAAATATTGTTAAATATAGCATGAACATCATTATTCTATTATTACTAAGCCAGCTGTATTAGACAATCCATGAGATGAGATCTGATTTCAGCCACCTAAGAGGATGAAGATGCATAAACAGGATAAAAATGTGAAGGGAAGGGGATTAATGTATTCTATTATTTGATTGGACTGAAATATTGTTGAATATGGTATAAACATCATTATTTTATTATTACAAAGCCAGATATATTGTACAATCCATAAAAAGAGATCTAACCACAGCCTTCAGGGAGGATGAATATGCAAAGATGAACAAAAAAAGGTTAAAAACGAGAAGGAAAGGAGAGTAATGTATTCTATTATTTCATTGGACTGAAATATTGTTAAATATAGCATGAACATCATTATTCTATTACTAAGCCAGCTATATTAGACAATCCATGAGATGAGATCTGACTTCAGCCACCTAAGAGGATGAAGATGCATAAACAGGATAAAAATGAGAAGGGAAGGGAGTAATGTATTCTATTATTTGATTGAACTGAAATATTGTTAAATATGGTATAAACATCATTATTCTATTATTACATAGCCAGCAATATTGGACAATCCACAAGAAGAGAACTGCCCACAGCCTTCTGGGAGGGTGAATATGCAAAGATGAACAAAAAAAGGTTAAAAACGAGAAGGAAAGGAAAGTAATGTATTCTATTATTTCATTGGACTGAAATATTGTTAAATATAGCATAAACTTCATTATTTTATAATTACTAATCCAGCTATATTAGACAATCCATGAAATGATATCTGACTACAGCCAGTCAAGAGGATGAAGTTGCATAAACAGAATAAAAATGAGAAGGGAAGAGGAGTAATGTATTCTATTATTTGATTGGACTGCAATATTGTTAAATATGGTATAAACATCATTATTTTATTATTACATAGCCAGCTATATTGAACAATCCTCAAAAAGAGATCTGCCCAGCCTTCTGGGAGGGTGAAAATGCAAAGATGAACAAAAATTGTATAGAAACGAGAAGGGAAGGAGAGTAATGTATTCTATTATCTGATTGGACTGTAATATTGTTAAATATAGCATGACCATCATTATTTTATTATTACTAAGCCAGCTATATTAGACAATCCATGAAATGAGATCTGACTTCAGCCACCTAAGAGGATGAAGATGCATAAACAGGATAAAAATGAGGAGGGAAGGGGATTAATGTATTCTATTATTTGATTGGACTGAAATATTGTTGAATATGGTATAAACATCATTATTTTATTATTACAAAGCCAGATATATTGTACAATCCATAAAAAGAGATCTAACCACAGCCTTCAGGGAGGATGAATATGCAAAGATGAACAAAAAAAGGTTAAAAACGAGAAGGAAAGGAGAGTAATGTATTCTATTATTTCATTGGACTGAAATATTGTTAAATATAGCATAAACTTCATCATTTTATAATTACTAAGCCAGCTTTATTGGACAATCCATGAAACGAGATCTGACTTCAGCCAGTCAAGAGGATGAAGATGCATAAACAGGATAAAAATGTGAAGGGAAGTCGAGTAATGTATTCTATTATTCGATTGGACTGAAATATTTTTAAATATGGTATAAACATCATTATTTTATTATTACATAGCCAGCAATATTGAACAATCCACAAGAAGAGAACTGCAAACAGCCTTCTGGGAGGGTGAATATGCAAAGATGAACAAAAAAAGGTTAAAAACGAGAAGGAAAGGAGAGTAATGTATTCTATTATTTCATTGGAATGAAATATTCTTAAATATGGTATAAACACCATTTATTTATTATCATTAAGCCAAATATATTAGACAATCCATGAAATGAGAGCTGCCTTCAGCCACCTACAAGGATGAATATGCATAAATCGGATAAAAATGAGAAGGATAGGAGAGTAATGTATTCTATCATTTGATTCGACTGAAATATTGTTGAATATGGTATAAACATCATTATTTTATAATTACAAAGCCAGCTAAATTGAACAATCCATAAAAAGAGATCTACCCACAGCCTTCTGGAAGGGTGAAAATGCAAAGATGAACAAAAAACGTATAGAAAAGGGAAGGGAAGGAGAGTAATGTATTCTATTATCTGAGTGGACTGAAATATTGTTAAATATAGCATGAAATATAGCATAACGTTATCTGTGATAAAGTAGGGGAGGAAATAAATGAGAATGAGAAATTGCAATCAAATTAAAATAAATGCTCCATTAACACATAAATGTTTTTATGAAATATGAGAAAATATTCAACTAGCTAGAGGAAATAATCTATATTAGAATCATCTAGAGAAGGAAAAGTGTATCAATGTAAAAGCTTTTATGTTCTTATAATATTCACTTTATTCAATCATTTAATCTCAACTCATTGCTAGCGATCAGACATTCTGTCTATGCTAGCAATGCCATTAAGATAATTACAATCTCAAGTATTTTATTTTTAATTTATTCATAAAATTTTTTATTTTATCATTTTTTGTACAATTATTATGATTTGTATTATATTCTTTTCTTTTACAAGTTCATATTGAAAAATTTTATACTGTAAAAATGTTTTTATAATGGCAATAAATATTTCTGATTCTGATTTCTGATGAACATCATTATTTTATTATTACTAAGCCAGCTATATTAGACAATCCATGAAATGAGATCTGACTTCAGCCACCTAAGAGGATGAAGATGCATGAACAGGATAAAAATGAGAAGGGAAGGGGATTAATGTATTCTATTATTTGATTGGACTGAGATATTTTTGATTATTGTATAAACATCATTATTTTATTATTACAAAGCCAGATATATTGTACAATCCATAAAAAGAGATCTAACCACAGCCTTCTGGGAGGATGAATATGCAAAGATGAACAAAAAAAGGTTAAAAACGAGAAGGAAAGTATAGTAATGTATTCTATTATTTCATTGGACTGAAATATTGTTAAAGATGGTATAAACATCATTCATTTATTATCATTAAGCCAGCTATATTAGACAATCCATGAAATGAGATCTGACTTCAGCCAGTCAAGAGGATGAAGATGCATAAACAGAATAAAAATGAGAAGGGAAGAGGAGAAATGTATTCTATTATTTGATTGGACTGAAATATTGTTAAATATGATATAAACATCATTATTTTATTATTACATAGCCAGCTATATTGAACAATCCATAAGAAGAGATCTACCCACAGCCTTCTGGGAGGGTGAATATGCAAAGATGAACAAAAAAAGGTTAAAAACGAGAATGAAAGGAGAGTAATGTATTCTATTATTTCATTGGACTGAAATATTGTCAAATATAGCATAAACTTCATTATTTTATAATTACTAAGCCAGCTATATTAGACAATCCATGAAATGAGATCTGACTTCAGCCAGTCAAGAGGATGAAGATGCATAAACAGGATAAAAATGAGAAGGGAAGAGGAGTAATGTATTCTATTATTTGATTGGACTGAAATATTGTTAAATATGGTATAAACATCATTATTTTATTATTACATAGCCAGCAATATTGAACAATCCACAAGAAGAGAACTGCCCACAGCCTTCTGGGAGGGTGAATATGCAAAGATGAACAAAAAAAGGTTAAAAATGAGAAGGATAGGAGAGTAATGTATTCTATCATTTGATGCGACTGAAATATTGTTGAATATGGTATAAACATCATTATTTTATGATTACAAAGCCAGCTATATTGAACAATCCATAAAAAGAGATCTAGCCACAGCCTGCTGGGAGGGTGAAAATGCAAAGATGAACAAAAAAAGTATAGAAACGAGAAGGGAAGGAGAGAAATGTATTCTATTATCTGATTGGACTGAAATATTGTTTAATATAGCATGAACATCATTATTCTATTATTACTAAGCCAGCTATATTAGACAATCCATGAGATCTGACTTCAGCCACCTAAGAGGATGAAGATGCATAAACAGGATAAAAATGAGAAGGGAAGGGGATTAATGTATTCTATTATTTGATTGGACTGAGATATTTTTGATTATTGTATAAACATCATTATTTTATTATTACAAAGCCAGATATATTGTACAATCCATAAAAAGAGATCTAACCACAGCCTTCTGGGAGGATGAATATGCAAAGATGAACAAAAAAAGGTTAAAAACGAGAAGGAAAGTATAGTAATGTATTTTATTATTTCATTGGACTGAAATATTGTTAAAGATGGTATAAACATCATTCATTTATTATCATTAAGCCAGCTATATTAGACAATCCATGAAATGAGAGCTGCCTACAGCCACCTAAGAGGATGAAGATGCATAAACAGAATAAAAATGAGAAGGGAAGAGGAGTAATGTATTCTATTATTTGATTGGACTGCAATATTGTTAAATATGATATAAACATCATTATTTCATTATTACATAGCCAGCTATATTGAACAATCCTCAAAAAGAGATCTGCCCAGCCTTCTGGGAGGGTGAAAATGCAAAGATGAACAAGAAAAGTATAGAAACGAGAAGGGAAGGAGAGTAATGTATTCTATTATCTGATTGGACTGTAATATTGTTAAATATAGCATGACCATCCTTATTTATTTATTACTAAGCCAGCTATATTAGACAATCCATGAAATGAGATCTGACTTCAGCCACCTAAGAGTATGAAGATTCATAAACAGGATAAAAATGAGAAGGGAAGAGGAGTAATGTATTCTATTATATGATTGGACTGAAATATTTTTATATATGGATTAAACATCATTATTTTATTATTACATAGCCAGCTATATTGAACAATCCATAAAAAGAGATCTAGCCACAGCCTGCTGGGAGGGTGAATATGCAAAGATGAACAAAAAAAGGTTAAAAACGAGAAGGAAAGGAGAGTAATGTATTCTATTATTTCATTGGAATGAAATATTGTTAAATATGGTATAAACATCATTATTTTATTATTACATAGCCAGCTATATTGAACAATCCACAAGAAGAGAACTGCCCACAGCCTTCTGGGAGGGTGAATATGCAAAGATGAACAAAAAAAGGTTAAAAACGAGAAGTAAAGGAGAGTAATGTATTCTATTATTTCATTGGAATGAAATATTCTTGAATATGGTATAAACACCATTTATTTATTATCATTAAGCCAAATATATTAGACAATCCATGAAATGAGAGCTGCCTACAGCCACCTAAAAGGATGAACATGCATAAATCGGATAAAAATAAGGATAGGAGAGTAATGTATTCTATCATTTGATTCGACTGAAATATTGTTGAATATGGTATAAACATCATTATTTTATAATTACAAAGCCAGCTATATTGAACAATCCATAAAAAGAGATCTACCCACAGCCTTCTGGAAGGGTGAAAATGCAAAGATGAACAAAAAACGTATAGAAAAGAGAAGGAAAGGAGAGTAATGTATTCTATTATCTGATTGGACTAAAATATTGTTAAATATAGCATGAACATCATTATTTCATTATTACTAAGCCAGCTATATTAGACAATCCATGAAATGAGATCTGACTTCAGCCAGTCAAGAGGATGAAGATGCATAAACAGGATAAAATGAGAAGGAAGGGATTAATGTATTCTATTATTTGATGGGACTGAAATATTGTTGAATATGGTATAAACATCATTATTTTATTATTACTAAGCCAGCTATATTGAACAATCCACAAGAAGAGAACTGCCCACAGCCTTCTGGGAGGGTGAATATGCAAAGATGAACAAAAGAAGGTTAAAAACGAGAAGGAAAGGAGAGTAATGTATTCTATTATTTCATTGGACTGAAATATTTTTAAATATGGTATAAACACCATTTATTTATTATCATTAAGCCAAATATATTAGACAATCCATGAAATGAGAGCTGCCTACAGCCACCTAAAAGGATGAATATGCATAAATCGGATAAAAATGAGAAGGATAGGAGCTGTATTCTATAATTTGAGTGGACTGAAATATTGGTGAATATGGTATTAACATCATTATTTTATTATTACAAAGCCAGCTATATTGAACAATCCATACAAAGAGATCTACCCACAGCCTGCTGGGAGGGTGAAAATGCAAAGATGAACAAGAAAAGTATAGAAACGAGAAGGGAAGGAGAGTAATGTATTCTATTATCTGATTGGACTGAAATATTGTTAAATAAAGCATGAACATCATTATTCTATTATTACTAAGCCAGCTATATTAGACAATCCATGAGATGAGATCTGACTTCAGCCACCTAAGAGGATGAAGATGCATAAACAGGATAAAAATGTGAAGGGAAGGGGATTAATGTATTCTATTATTTGATTGGACTGAAATATTGTTGAATATGGTATAAACATCATTATTTTATTATTACAAAGCCAGATATATTGTACAATCCATAAAAAGAGATCTAACCACAGCTTCAGGGAGGATGAATATGCAAAGATGAACAAAAAAAGGTTAAAAACGAGAAGGAAAGGAGAGTAATGTATTCTATTATTTCATTGGACTGAAATATTGTTAAATATGGTATAAACACCATTCATTTATTATCATTAAGCCAGCTATATTAGACAATCCATGAAATGAGAGCTGCCTACAGCCACCTAAGAGGATGAAGATGCATAAAGAGGATAAAAATGAGAAGGGAAGGGGAGTAATGTATTCTATTATTCGATTGGACTGAAATATAGTAAAATATGGAATAAACATCATTATTTCATTATTTCATAGCCAGCTATATTAAACAATCCATAAGAAGAGATCTACCCACAGCCTTCTGGGAGGGTGAATATGCAAAGATGAACAAAAAAAGGTTAAAAACGAGAATGAAAGGAGAGTAATGTATTCTATTATCTGATTGGACTGAAATATTGTTTAATATAGCATGAACATCATTATTCTATTATTACTAAGCCAGCTATATTAGACAATCCATGAGATGAGATCTGACTTCAGCCACCTAAGAGGATGAAGATGCATAAACAGGATAAAAATGAGAAGGGAAGGGGAGTAATGTATTCTATTATTTGATTGGACTGAAATATTGTTAAATATGGTATAAACATCATTATTTTATTATTACATAGCCAGCAATATTGGACAATCCACAAGAAGAGAACTGCCCACAGCCTTCTGGGAGGGTGAATATGCAAAGATGAACAAAAAAAGGTTAAAAACGAGAAGGAAAGGAGAGTTATGTATCCTATTATTTCATTGGACTGAAATATTGTTGAATATAGCATAAACTTCATTATTTTATAATTACTAAGCCAGCTATATTAGACAATCCATGAAATGAGATCTGACTTCAGCCAGTAGTCATGAGGATGAAGATGCATAAACAGAATAAAAATGAGAAGGGAAGAGGAGTAATGTATTCTATTATTTGATTGGACTGAAATATTGTTAAATATGATATAAACATCATTATTTTATTATTACATAGCCAGCTATATTGAACAATCCTCAAAAAGAGATCTGCCCAGCCTTCTGGGAGGGTGAAAATGCAAAGATGAACAAAAAAAGTATAGAAACGAGAAGGGAAGGAGGGTAATGTATTCTATTATCTGATTGGACTGTAATATTGTTAAATATAGCATGACCATCATTATTTTATTATTACTAAGCCAGCTATATTAGACAATCCATGAAATGAGATCTGACTTCAGCCAGTCAAGAGGATGAAGATCCATAAACAGGATGAAAATGTGAAGGGAAGGCGAGTAATGTATTCTATTATTTGATTGGACTGAAATATTGTTAAATATAGCATGAACATCATTATTCTATTATTACTAAGCCAGCTATATTAGACAATCCATGAGATGAGATCTGACTTCAGCCACCTAAGAGGATGAAGATGCATAAACAGGATAAAAATGTGAAGGGAAGGGGATTAATGTATTCTATTATTTGATTGGACTGAAATATTTTTAAATATGGTATAAACACCATTTATTTATTATCATTAAGCCAAATATATTAGACAATCCATGAAATGAGAGCTGCCTACAGCCACCTAAAAGGATGAACATGCATAAATCGGATAAAAATAAGGATAGGAGAGTAATGTATTCTATCATTTGATTCGACTGAAATATTGTTGAATATGGTATAAACATCATTATTTTATAATTACAAAGCCAGCTATATTGAACAATCCATAAAAAGAGATCTACCCACAGCCTTCTGGAAGGGTGAAAATGCAAAGATGAACAAAAAACGTATAGAAAAGAGAAGGAAAGGAGAGTAATGTATTCTATTATCTGATTGGACTGAAATATTGTTAAATATAGCATGAACATCATTATTTCATTATTACTAAGCCAGCTATATTAGACAATCCATGAAATGAGATCTGACTTCAGCCAGTCAAGAGGATGAAGATGCATAAACAGGATAAAAATGAGAAGGGAAGGGGATTAATGTATTCTATTATTTGATGGGACTGAAATATTGTTGAATATGGTATAAACATCATTATTTTATTATTACTAAGCCAGCTATATTGAACAATCCACAAGAAGAGAACTGCCCACAGCCTTCTGGGAGGGTGAATATGCAAAGATGAACAAAAGAAGGTTAAAAACGAGAAGGAAAGGAGAGTAATGTATTCTATTATTTCATTGGACTGAAATATTTTTAAATATGGTATAAACACCATTTATTTATTATCATTAAGCCAAATATATTAGACAATCCATGAAATGAGAGCTGCCTACAGCCACCTAAAAGGATGAATATGCATAAATCGGATAAAAATGAGAAGGATAGGAGAGTAATGTATTCTATCATTTGATTGGACTGAAATATTGTTGAATATGGTATTAACATCATTATTTTATTATTACAAAGCCAGCTATATTGAACAATCCATACAAAGAGATCTACCCACAGCCTGCTGGGAGGGTGAAAATGCAAAGATGAACAAGAAAAGTATAGAAACGAGAAGGGAAGGAGAGTAATGTATTCTATTATCTGATTGGACTGAAATATTGTTAAATAAAGCATGAACATCATTATTCTATTATTACTAAGCCAGCTATATTAGACAATCCATGAGATGAGATCTGACTTCAGCCACCTAAGAGGATGAAGATGCATAAACAGGATAAAATGTGAAGGAAGGGATTAATGTATTCTATTATTTGATTGGACTGAAATATTGTTGAATATGGTATAAACATCATTATTTTATTATTACAAAGCCAGATATATTGTACAATCCATAAAAAGAGATCTAACCACAGCTTCAGGGAGGATGAATATGCAAAGATGAACAAAAAAAGGTTAAAAACGAGAAGGAAAGGAGAGTAATGTATTCTATTATTTCATTGGACTGAAATATTGTTAAATATGGTATAAACACCATTCATTTATTATCATTAAGCCAGCTATATTAGACAATCCATGAAATGAGAACTGCCTTCAGCCACCTAAAATGATGAATATGCATAAATCGGATAAAAATGAGAAGGATAGGAGAGTAATGTATTCTATCATTTGATGCGACTGAAATATTGTTGAATATGGTATAAACATCATTATTTTATGATTACAAAGCCAGCTATATTGAACAATCCATAAAAAGAGATCTAGCCACAGCCTGCTGGGAGGGTGAAAATGCAAAGATGAACAAAAAAAGTATAGAAACGAGAAGGGAAGGAGAGAAATGTATTCTATTATCTGATTGGACTGGAATATTGTTTAATATAGCATGAACATCATTATTCTATTATTACTAAGCCAGCTATATTAGACAATCCATGAGATGAGATCTGACTTCAGCCACCTAAGAGGATGAAGATGCATAAACAGGATAAAAATGAGAAGGAATGGGGAGTAATGTATTCTATTATTTGAATGGACTGAAATATTGTCAAATATTGTAAAAACACCATTATTTTATTATTACATAGCCAGCAATATTGGACAATCCATAAAAAGAGATCCGTCTACAGCCTTCTCGGAGGAAGAATATGCAAAAATGAACAGAAAAAGGTTAAAAACGAGAAGGAAAGGAGAGTAATGTATCCTATTATTTCATTGGACTGAAATATTGTTGAATATAGCATAAACTTCATTATTTTATAATTACTAAGCCAGCTATATTAGACAATCCATGAAATGAGATCTGACTTCAGCCAGTAGTCATGAGGATGAAGATGCATAAACAGAATAAAAATGAGAAGGGAAGAGGAGTAATGTATTCTATTATTTGATTGGACTGAAATATTGTTAAATATGATATAAACATCATTATTTTATTATTACATAGCCAGCTATATTGAACAATCCTCAAAAAGAGATCTGCCCAGCCTTCTGGGAGGGTGAAAATGCAAAGATGAACAAAAAAAGTATAGAAACGAGAAGGGAAGGAGGGTAATGTATTCTATTATCTGATTGGACTGTAATATTGTTGAATATAGCATGACCATCATTATTTTATTATTACTAAGCCAGCTATATTAGACAATCCATGAAATGAGATCTGACTTCAGCCAGTCAAGAGGATGAAGATCCATAAAAAGGATGAAAATGTGAAGGGAAGGCGAGTAATGTATTCTATTATTTGATTGGACTGAAATATTGTTAAATATGGTATAAACATCATTATTTTATTATTACATAGCCAGCAATATTGAACAATCCACAAGAAGAGAACTGCCCACAGCCTTCTGGGAGGGTGAATATGCAAAGATGAACAAAAAAAGGTTAAAAACGAGAAGGAGGGGAGAGTAATGTATTCTATTATTTCATTGGAATGAAATATTCTTAAATATGGTATGAACACCATCTATTTATTATCATTAAGCCAAATATATTAGACAATCCATGAAATGAGAGCTGCCTTCAGCCACCTAAAAGGATGAATATGCATAAATCGGATAAAAATGAGAAGGATAGGAGAGTAATGTATTCTATTATCTGAGTGGACTGAAATATTGTTAAATATAGCATGAACATCATTATTTTATTATTACTAAGCCAGCTATATTAGACAATCCATGAAATGAGATCTGACTTCAGCCACCTAAGAGGATGAAGATGCATAAACAGGATAAAAATGAGAAGGGAAGGGGATTAATGTATTCTATTATTTGATTGGACTGAGATATTTTTGATTATTGTATAAACATCATTATTTTATTATTACAAAGCCAGCTATATTGAACAATCCACAAGAAGAGAACTGCCCACAGCCTTCTGGGAGGGTGAATATGCAAAGATGAACAAAAAAAGGTTAAAAACGAGAAGGAAAGGAGAGTAATGTATTCTATTATTTCATTGGACTGAAATATTTTTAAATATGGTATAAACACCATTTATTTATTATCATTAAGCCAAATATATTAGACAATCCATGAAATGAGAGCTGCCTACAGCCACCTAAAAGGATGAATATGCATAAATCGGATAAAAATGAGAAGGATAGGAGAGTAATGTATTATATCATTTGATTGGACTGAAATATTGTTGAATATGGTAATAACATCATTATTTTATTATTACAAAGCCAGATATATTGTACAATCCATAAAAAGAGATCTACCCACAGCCTGCTGGGAGGGGGAAAATGCAAAGATGAACAAAAAAAGTATAGAAACGAGAAGGGAAGGAGAGTAATGTATTCTATTATCTGATTGGACTGAAATATTGTTAAATATAGCATGAACATCATTATTCTATTATTACTAAGCCAGCTATATTAGACAATCCATGAGATGAGATCTGACTTCAGCCACCTAAGAGGATGAAGATGCATAAACAGGATAAAAATGTGAAGGGAAGGGGATTAATGTATTCTATTATTTGATTGGACTGAAATATTGTTGAATATGGTATAAACATCATTATTTTATTATTACAAAGCCAGATATATTGTACAATCCATAAAAAGAGATCTAACCACAGCCTTCAGGGAGGATGAATATGCAAAGATGAACAAAAAAAGGTTAAAAACTAGAAGGAAAGGAGAGTAATGTATTCTATTATTTCATTGGACTGAAATATTGTTAAATATGGTATAAACACCATTCATTTATTATCATTAAGCAAGCTATATTGGACAATCCATGAAATGAGAGCTGCCTACAGCCACCTAAGAGGATGAAGATGCATAAAGGGGATAAAAATGAGAAGGGAAGGGGAGTAATGTATTCTATTATTCGTTTGGACTGAAATATAGTAAAATATGGAATAAACATCATTATTTCATTATTTCATAGCCAGCTATATTAAACAATCCATAAGAAGAGATCTACCCACAGCCTTCTGGGAGGGTGAATATGCAAAGATGAACAAAAAAAGGTTAAAAACGAGAATGAAAGGAGAGTAATGTATTCTATTATTTCATTGGACCGAAATATTGTTAAATATAGCATAAACTTCATTATTTTATAATTACTAAGCCAGCTATATTAGACAATCCATGAAATGAGATCTGACTTCAGCCAGTCAAGAGGATGAAGATGCATAAACAGGATAAAAATGAGAAGGGAAGAGGAGTAATGTATTCTATTATTTGATTGGACTGAAATATTGTTAAATATGGTATAAACATCATTATTTTATTATTACATAGCCAGCAATATTGAACAATCCACAAGTAGAGAACTGCCCACAGCCTTCTGGGAGGGTGAATATGCAAAGATGAACAAAAAAAGGTTAAAAACGAGAAGGAAAGGAGAGTAATGTATTCTATTATTTCATTGGAATGAAATATTCTTAAATATGGTATAAACACCATCTATTTATTATCATTAAGCCAAATATATTAGACAATCCATGAAATGAGAGCTGCCTTCAGCCACCTAAAATGATGAATATGCATAAATCGGATAAAAATGAGAAGGATAGGAGAGTAATGTATTCTATCATTTGATGCGACTGAAATATTGTTGAATATGGTATAAACATCATTATTTTATGATTACAAAGCCAGCTATATTGAACAATCCATAAAAAGAGATCTAGCCACAGCCTGCTGGGAGGGTGAAAATGCAAAGATGAACAAAAAAAGTATAGAAACGAGAAGGGAAGGAGAGAAATGTATTCTATTATCTGATTGGACTGAAATATTGTTTAATATAGCATGAACATCATTTTTCTATTATTACTAAGCCAGCTATATTAGACAATCCATGAGATGAGATCTGACTTCAGCCAGTCAAGAGGATGAAGATGCATAAACAGAATAAAAATGAGAAGGGAAGAGGAGTAATGTATTCTATTATTTGATTGGACTGAAATATTGTTAAATATTATATAAACATCATTATTTTATTATTACATAGCCAGCTATATTGAACAATCCTCAAAAAGAGATCTGCCCAGCCTTCTGGGAGGGTGAAAATGCAAAGATGAACAAAAAAAGTATAGAAACGAGAAGGGAAGGAGAGTAATGTATTCTATCATCTGATTGGACTGTAATATTGTTAAATATAGCATGACCATCATTATTTTATTATTACTAAGCCAGTTATATTAGACAATCCATGAAATGAGATCTGACTTCAGCCACCTAAGAGGATGAAGATGCATAAACAGGATAAAAATGAGGAGGGAAGGGGATTTATGTATTCTATTATTCGATTGGACTGTAATATTGTTGAATATGGTATAAACATCATTATTTTATTATTACAAAGCCAGATATATTGTACAATCCATAAAAAGAGATCTAACCACAGCCTTCAGGGAGGATGAATATGCAAAGATGAACAAAAAGGTTAAAACGAGAAGGAAAGGTAGAGTAATGTATTCCAGTTTTTCATTGGACTGGTATATTGTTAAATATGGTATAAACACCATTCATTTATTATCATAAGGCCAGCTATATTAGACAATCCATGAAATGAGAGCTGCCTACAGCCACCTAAGAGGATGAAGATGCATAAAGAGGATAAAAATGAGAAGGGAAGGGGAGTAATGTATTCTATTATTCGATTGGACTGAAATATGGTAAAATATGGAATAAACATCATTTTTCCATTATTTCATAGCCAGCTATATTAAACAATCCATAAGAAGAGATCTACCCACAGCCTTCTGGGAGGGTGAATATGCAAAGATGAACAAAAAAAGGTTAAAAACGAGAAGGAAAGGAGAGTAATGTATTCTATCATTTCATTGGACTGAAATATTGTTAAATATAGCATAAACTTCATTATTTTATAATTACTAAGCCAGCTATATTAGACAATCCATGAAATGAGATCTGACTTCAGCCAGTCAAGAGGATGAAGATGCATAAACAGGATAAAAATGAGAAGGGAAGGCGAGTAATGTATTCTATTATTTGATTGGACTGAAATATTGTTAAATATGGTATAAACATCATTATTTTATTATTACATAGCCAGCAATATTGAACAATCCACAAGAAGAGAACTGCCCACAGCCTTCTGGGAGGGTGAAAATGCAAAGATGAACAAAAAAAGGTTAAAAACGAGAAGGAAAGGAGAGTAATGTATTCTATTATCTGATTGGACTGAAATATTGTTAAATATTGCATGAACATCATTATTCTATTATTACTAAGCCAGCTATATTAGACAATCCATGAGATGAGATCTGACTTCAGCCACCTAAGAGGATGAAGATGCATAAACAGGATAAAAATGTGAAGGGAAGGGGATTAATGTATTCTATTATTTGATTGGACTGAAATATTGTTGAATATGGTATAAACATCATTATTTTATTATTACAAAGCCAGATATATTGTACAATCCATAAAAAGAGATCTAACCACAGCCTTCAGGGAGGATGAATATGCAAAGATGAACAAAAAAAGGTTAAAAACGAGAAGGAAAGGAGAGTAATGTATTCCATTATTTCATTGGACTGGAATATTGTTAAATATGGTATAAACACCATTCATTTATTATCATAAGGCCAGCTATATTAGACAATCCATGAAATGAGAGCTGCCTACAGCCACCTAAGAGGATGAAGATGCATAAAGAGGATAAAAATGAGAAGGGAAGGGGAGTAATGTATTCTATTATTCGATTGGACTGAAATATGGTAAAATATGGAATAAACATCATTTTTCCATTATTTCATAGCCAGCTATATTAAACAATCCATAAGAAGAGATCTACCCACAGCCTTCTGGGAGGGTGAATATGCAAAGATGAACAAAAAAAGGTTAAAAACGAGGAGGAAAGGAGAGTAATGTATTCTATTATTTCATTGGACTGAAATATTGTTAAATATAGCATAAACTTCATTATTTTATAATTACTAAGCCAGCTATATTAGACAATCCATGAAATGAGATCTGACTTCAGCCAGTCAAGAGGATGAAGATGCATAAACAGGATAAAAATGAGAAGGGAAGGCGAGTAATGTATTCTATTATTTGATTGGACTGAAATATTGTTAAATATGGTATAAACATCATTATTTTATTATTACATAGCCAGCAATATTGAACAATCCACAAGAAGAGAACTGCCCACAGCCTTCTGGGAGGGTGAATATGCAAAGATGAACAAAAAAAGGTTAAAAACGAGAAGGAGAGGAGAGTAATGTATTCTATTATTTCATTGGAATGAAATATTCTTAAATATGGTATGAACACCATTTATTTATTATCATTAAGCCAAATATATTAGACAATCCATGAAATGAGAGCTGCCTTCAGCCACCTAAAAGGATGAATATGCATAAATCGGATAAAAATGAGAAGGATAGGAGAGTAATGTATTCTATCATTTGATTCGACTGAAATATTGTTGAATATGGTATAAACATCATTATTTTATAATTACAAAGCCAGCTAAATTGAACAATCCATAAAAAGAGATCTAGCCACAGCCTTCTGGGAGGGTGAATATGCAAAGATGAACAAAAAAAGGTTAAAAACGAGAAGGAAAGGAGAGTAATGTATTCTATTATTTAATTGGACTTAAATATTGTTAAATATAGCATAAACTTCATTATTTTATAATTACTAAGCCAGCTATATTAGACAATCCATGAAATGAGATCTGACTTCAGCCAGTCAAGAGGATGAAGATGCATAAACAGGATAAAAATGAGAAGGGAAGAGGAGTAATGTATTCTATTATTTGATTGGACTGAAATATTGTTAAATATGGTATTAACATCATTATTTTATTATTACATAGCCAGCAATATTGAACAATCCACAAGAAGAGAACTGCCCACAGCCTTCTGGGAGGGTGAATATGCAAAGATGAACAAAAAAAGTATAGAAACGAGTAGGGAAGGAGAGTAATGTATTCTATTATCTGATTGGACTGTAATATTGTTCAATATAGCATGACCATCATTATTCTATTATTACTAAGCCAGCTATATTAGACAATCCATGAAATGAGATCTGACTTCAGCCACCTAAGAGGATGAAGATGCATAAACAGGATAAAAATGAGGAGGGAAGGGGATTAATGTATTTTATTATTTGATTGGACTGAAATATTGTTGAATATGGTATAAACATCATTATTTTATTATTACAAAGCCAGATATATTGTACAATCCATAAAAAGAGATCTAACCACAGCCTTCAGGGAGTATGAATATGCAAAGATGAACAAAAAAAGGTTAAAAACGAGAAGGAAAGGAGAGTAATGTATTCTATCATTTCATTGGACTGAAATATTGTTAAATATTGTATAAACACCATCAATTTATTATCATTAAGCCAGCTATATTAGACAATCCATGAAATGAGAGCTGCCTACAGCCACCTAGGAGGATGAAGATGCATAAAGAGGATAAAAATGAGAAGGGAAGGGGAGTAATGTATTCTATTATTCGATTGGACTGAAATATAGTAAAATATGGAATAAACATCATTATTTCATTATTTCATAGCCAGCTATATTAAACAATCCATAAGAAGAGAACTGCCCACAGCCTTCTGGGAGGGTGAATATGCAAAGATGAACAAAAAAAGGTTAAAAACGAGGAGGAAAGGAGAGTAATGTATTCTATTATTTTATTGGACTGAAATATTGTTAAATATGGTATAAACACCATTCATTTATTATCATTAAGCCAAATATATTAGACAATCCATGAAATGAGAGCTGCCTACAGCCACCTAAGAGGATGAAGATGCATAAACAGGATAAAAATGAGAAGGGGAGGGGATTAATGTATTCTATTATTTGATTGGACTGCAATATTGTTGAATATGGTATAAACATCATTATTTTATTATTACAAAGCCAGATATATTGTACAATCCATAAAAAGAGATCTGCCCAGCCTTCTGGGAGGGTGAAAATGCAAAGATGAACAAAAAAAGGTTAAAAACGAGAAGGAAAGGAGAGTAATGTATTCTATTATCTGATTGGACTGAAATATTGTTAAATATTGCATGAACATCATTATTCTATTATTACTAAGCCAGCTATATTAGACAATCCATGAGATGAGATCTGACTTCAGCCACCTAAGAGGATGAAGATGCATAAACAGGATAAAAATGTGAAGGGAAGGGGATTAATGTATTCTATCATTTGATTGGACTGAAATATTGTTGAATATGGTATAAACATCATTATTTTATTATTACAAAGCCAGATATATTGTACAATCCATGAAAAGAGATCTAACCACAGCCTTCAGGGAGGATGAATATGCAAAGATGAACAAAAAAAGGTTAAAAACGAGAAGGAAAGGAGAGTAATGTATTCTATTTTTTCATTGGAATGAAATATTGTAAAATATGGTATAAACACCATTCATTTATTATCTTTAAGCCAGCTATATTAGACAATCCATGAAATGAGAGCTGCCTACAGCCACCTAAGAGGATGAAGATGCATAAAGAGGATAAAAATGAGAAGGGAAGGGGAGTAATGTATTCTATTATTCGATTGGACTGAAATATAGTAAAATATGGAATAAACATCATTATTTCATTATTTCATAGCCAGCTATATTAAACAATCCATATGAAGAGATCTACCCACAGCCTTCTGGGAGGGTGAATATGCAAAGATGAACAAAAAAAGGTTAAAAACGAGAAGGAAAGGAGAGTAATGTATTCTATTATTTAATTGGACTGAAATATTGTTAAATATAGCATTAACTTCATTATTTTATAATTACTAAGCCAGCTATATTAGACAATCCATGAAATGAGATCTGACTTCAGCCAGTCAAGAGGATGAAGATGCATAAACAGGATAAAAATGAGAAGGGAAGAGGAGTAATGTATTCTATTATTTGATTGGACTGAAATATTGTCAAATATGGTATAAACATCATTATTTTATTATTACATAGCCAGCAATATTGAACAATCCACAAGAAGAGAACTGCCCACAGCCTTCTGGGAGGGTGAATATGCAAAGATGAACAAAAAAAGGTTAAAAACGAGAAGGAAAGGAGAGTAATGTATTCTATTATTTCATTGGAATGAAATATTCTTTAATATGGTATAAACACCATTTATTTATTATCATTAAGCCAAATATATTACACAATCCATGAAACGAGAGCTGCCTTCAGCCACCTAAAAGGATGAATATGCATAAATCGGATAAAAATGAGAAGGATAGGAGAGTAATGTATTCTATCATTTGATTCGACTGAAATATTGTTGAATATGGTATAAACATCATTATTTTATGATTACAAAGCCAGCTATATTGAACAATCCATAAAAAGAGATCTACCCACAGCCTTCTGGGAGGGTGAAAATGCAAAGATGAACAAAAAAAGTATAGAAACGAGAAGGGAAGGAGAGAAATGTATTCTATTATCTGTTCGGACTGAAATATTGTTAAATATAGCATGAACATCATTATTCTATTATTACTAAGCCAGCTATATTAGACAATCCATGAGATGAGATCTGACTTCAGCCACCTAAGAGGATGAAGATGCATAAACAGGATAAAAATGAGAAGGGAAGGGGAGTAATGTATTCTATTATTTGATTGGACTGAAATATTGTTAAATATGGTATAAACATCATTATTTTAATATTACATAGCCAGCAATATTGGACAATCCACAAGAAGAGAACTGCCCACAGCCTTCTGGGAGGGTGAATATGCAAAGATGAACAAAAAAAGGTTGAAAACGAGAAGGAAAGGAGAGTAATGTATTCTATTATTTCATTGGACTGAAATATTGTTAAATATAGCATAAACGTCATTATTATTTATAATTACTAAGCCAGCTATATTAGACAATCCATGAAATGAGATCTGACTTCAGCCAGTCAAGAGGATGAAGATGCATAAACAGAATAAAAATGAGAAGGGAAGAGGAGTAATGTATTCTATTATTTGATTGGACTGAAATATTGTTAAATATGATATAAACATCATTATTTTATTATTACATAGCCAGCTATATTGAACAATCCTCAAAAAGAGATCTGCCCAGCCTGCTGGGAGGGTGAAAATGCAAAGATGAACAAAAAAAGGTTAAAAACGAGAAGGAAAGGAGAGTAATGTATTCTATTATTTCATTGGACTGAAATATTGTTAAATATAGCATAAACTTCATTATTTTATAATTACTAAGCCAGCTATATTAGACAATCCATGAAATGAGATCTGACTTCAGCCAGTCAAGAGGATGAAGATGCATAAACAGGATAAAAATGAGGAGGGAAGGGGATTAATGTATTCTATTATTTGATTGGACTGAAATATTGTTGAATATGGTATAAACATCATTATTTTATTATTACAAAGCCAGATATATTGTACAATCCATAAAAAGAGATCTAACCACAGCCTTCAGGGAGGATGAATATGCAAAGATGAACAAAAAAAGGTTAAAAACGAGAAGGAAAGGAGAGTAATGTATTCTATTATTTCTTTGGAATGAAATATTCTTAAATATGGTATAAACACCATTTATTTATTATCATTAAGCCAAATATATTAGACAATCCATGAAATGAGAGCTGCCTACAGCCACCTAAAAGGATGAATATGCATAAATCGGATAAAAATAAGGATAGGAGAGTAATGTATTCTATCATTTGATTCGACTGAAATATTGTTGAATATGGTATAAACATCATTATTTTATAATTACAAAGCCAGCTATATTGAACAATCCATAAAAAGAGATCTACCCACAGCCTTCTGGAAGGGTGAAAATGCAAAGATGAACAAAAAACGTATAGAAAAGAGAAGGGAAGGAGAGTAATGTATTCTATTATCTGATTGGACTGAAATATTGTTAAATATAGCATGAACATCATTATTTCATTATTACTAAGCCAGCTATATTAGACAATCCATGAGATGAGATCTGACTTCAGCCACCTAAGAGGATGAAGATGCATAAATAGGATAATAATGAGAAGGGAAGGGGAGTAATGTATTCTATTATTCGATTGGACTGAAATATAGTAAAATATGGGATAAACATCATTATTACATTATTTCATAGCCAGCTATATTAAACAATCCATAAGAAGAGATCTTCCCACAGCCTTCTGGGAGGGTGGATATGCAAAGATGAACAAAAAAAGGTTAAAAACGAGAAGGAAAGGAAAGTAATGTACTCTATTATTTCATTGGACTGAAATATTGTTAAATATAGCATAAACTTCATTATTTTATAATTACTAAGCCAGCTATATTAGACAATCCATGAAATGAGATCTGACTTCAGCCAGTCAAGAGGATGAAGATGCATAAACAGGATAAAAATGAGAAGGGAAGGCGAGTAATGTATTCTATTATTTGATTGGACTGAAATATTGTTAAATATGGTATAAACATCATTATTTTATTATTACATAGGCAGCTATATTGAATAATCCACAAGAAGAGATCTACCCACAGCCTCCTGGGAGGGTGAATATGCAAAGATGAACAAAAAAAGGTTAAAAACGAGAAGGAAAGGAGATTAATGTATTCTATTATTTCATTGGACTGAAATATTGTTTAAGATGGTATAAACATCATTCATTTATTATCATTAAGCCAGCTGTATTAGACAAACCATGAAATGAGAGCTGCCTACAGCCACCTAAGAGGATGAAGATGCATAAACAGAATAAAAATGAGAAGGATAGGAGAGTAGCGTATTCTATTATTTGATTGGACTGCAATATTGTTAAATATGATATAAACATCATTATTCTATTATTACATAGCCAGCTATATTGAACAATCCTCAAAAAGAGATCTGCCCAGCCTTCTGGGAGGGTGAAAATGCAAAGATGAACAAAAAAAGTATAGAAACGAGAAGGGAAGAAGAATAATGTATTCTATTATCTGATTGGACTGTAATATTGTTAAATATAGCATGACCATCATTATTTTATTATTACTAAGCCAGCTATATTAGACAATCCATGAAATGAGATCTGACTTCAGCCACCTAAGAGGATGAAGATGCATAAACAGGATAAAAATGAGAAGGAAAGGGGATTAAAGTATTCTATTATTTGATTGGACTGAAATATTGTTGAAAATGGTATAAACATCATTATTTTATTATTACAAAGCCAGATATATTGTACAATCCATAAAAAGAGATCTAACCACAGCCTTCAGGGAGGATGAATATGCAAAGATGAACAAAAAAAGGTTAAAAACGAGAAGGAAAGGAGAGTAATGTATTCTATTATTTCATTGGACTGAAATATTGTTAAATATAGCATAAACTTCATTATTTCATAATTACTAAGCCAGCTATATTAGACAATCCATGAAATGAGATCTGACTTCAGCCAGTCAACAGGATGAAGATGCATAAACAGGATAAAAATGAGAAGGGAAGGCGAGTAATGTATTCTATTATTTGATAGGACTGAAATATTGTTAAATATGGTATAAACATCATTTTTTCATTTTCACATAGCCAGCTATATTGAACAATCCACAAGAAGAGAACTGCCCACAGCCTTCTGGGAGGGTGAATATGCAAAGATGAACAAAAAAAGGTTAAACGAGAAGGAAAGGAGAGTAATGTATTCTATTATTTCATTGGAATGAAATATTCTCAAATATGGTATAAACACCATTTATTTATTATCATTAAGCCAAATATATTAGACAATCCATGAAATGAGAGCTGCCTTCAGCCACCTAAAAGGATGAATATGCATAAATCGGATAAAAATGAGAAGGATAGAAGAGTAATGTATTCTATCATTTGATTCGACTGAAATATTGTTGAATATGGTATAAACATCATTATTTTATAATTACAAAGCAAGCTATATTGAACAATCCATAAAAAGAGATCTACCCACAGCCTTCTGGAAGGGTGAAAATGCAAAGATGAACAAAAAACGTATAGAAAAGAGAAGGGAAGGAGAGTAATGTATTCTATTATCTGATTGGACTGAAATATTGTTAAATATAGCATGAACATCATTATTTTATTATTACTAAGCCAGCTATATTAGACAATCCATGAAATGAGATCTGACTTCAGCCACCTAAGAGGATGAAGATGCATAAACAGGATAAAAATGAGAAGGGAAGGGGATTAATGTATTCTATTATTTGATTGGACTGAAATATTTTTGAATATGGTATAAACATCATTATTTTATTATTACAAAGCCAGATATATTGTACAATCCATAAAAAGAGATCTAACCACAGCCTTCTGGGAGGATGAATATGCAAAGATGAACAAAAAAAGGTTAAAAACGAGAAGGAAAGGAGAGTAATGTATTCTATTATTTCATTGGACTGAAATATTGTTAAAGATGGTATAAACATCATTCATTTATTATCATTAAGCCAGCTATATTAGACAATCCATGAAATGAGAGCTGCCTACAGCCACCTAAGAGGATGAAGATGCATAAACAGAATAAAAATGAGAAGGATAGGAGAGTAGCGTATCCTATTATTTGATTGGACTGCAATATTGTTAAATATGATATAAACATTATTATTTTATTATTACATAGCCAGCTATATTGAACAATCCTCAAAAAGAGATCTGCCCAGCCTTCTGGGAGGGTGAAAATGCAAAGATGAACAAAAAAAGGTTAAAAACGAGAAGGAAAGGAGAGTAATGTATTCTCTTATCTGATTGGATTGAAATATTGTTAAATATAGCATGAACATCATTATTCTATTATTACTAAGCCAGCTATATTAGACAATCCATGAGATGAGATCTGACTTCAGCCACCTAAGAGGATGAAGATGCATAAACAGGATAAAAAAGAGAAGGGAAGGGGAGTAATGTATTCTATTATTTGATTGGACTGAAATATTGTTATATATGGAATAAACATCATTATTTTATAATTACATAGCCAGCTATTTTGAACAATCCATAAAAAGTGATCTAGCCACAGCCTTCTGGAAGGGTGAAAATGCAAAGATGAACAAAAAACGTATTGAAAAGAGAAGGGAAGGAGAGTAATGTATTCTATTATCTGATTGGACTGAAATATTGTTAAATATAGCATGAACATCATTATTCTATTATTACTAAGCCAGCTATATTAGACAATCCATGAAATGAGATCTGACTTCAGCCACCTAAGAGGATGAAGATGCATAAACAGGATAGAAATGAGAAGGGAAGGGGAGTAATGTATTCTATTATTTGATTGGACTGAAATATTGTTGAATATGGTATTAACATCATTATTTT
Organism: Laodelphax striatellus; assembly: GCA_017141395.1. Classification (NCBI taxonomy): domain Eukaryota; kingdom Metazoa; phylum Arthropoda; class Insecta; order Hemiptera; family Delphacidae; genus Laodelphax; species Laodelphax striatellus. The sequence goes on along the minus strand of CM029531.1, from coordinate 4,462,933 downwards.
ATTATTACATAGCCAGCAATATTGAACAATCCACAAGAAGAGAACTGCCCACAGCCTTCTGGGAGGGTGAATATGCAAAGATGAACAAAAAAAGGTTAAAAACGAGAAGGAAAGGAGAGTAATGTATTCTATTATTTCATTGAATGAAATATTCTTAAATATGGTATAAACACCATTTATTTATTATCATTAAGCCAAACATATTAGACAATCCATGAAATGAGAGCTGACTTCAGCCACCTAAAAGGATGAATATGCATAAATCGGATAAAAATGAGAAGGATAGGAGAGTAATGTATTCTATCATTTAATTCGACTGAAATATTGTTGAATATGGTATAAACATCATTATTTTATGATTACAAAGCCAGCTATATTGAACAATCCATAAAAAGAGATCTAGCCACAGCCTGCTGGGAGGGTGAAAATGCTAAGATGAACAAAAAAAGTATAGAAACGAGAAGGGAAGGAGAGAAATGTATTCTATTATCTGATTGGACTGAAATATTGTTAAATATAGCATGAACATCATTATTCTATTATTACTAAGCCAGCTATATTAGACAATCCATGAGATGAGATCTGACTTCAGCCACCTAAGAGGATGAAGATGCATAAACAGGATAAAAATGAGAAGGGAAGGAAGGTAATGTATCTTATTATTGGATTTGACTGAATAATTATGAAGTATCGTATAAACATTATTATTTGATTATCACACAGCCAGTAATATTGGATATTCCAAAATAAGAGAACTGCCCACAGCCTTCTGGGAGGGTGAATATGCAAAGATGAACAAAAAAAGGTTAAAAACGAGAAGGAAAGAAGAGTAATGTATTCTATTATTTCATTGGAATGAAATATTCTCAAATATGGTATAAACATCATTCATTTATTATCATTAAGCCAGCTATATTAGACAATCCATGAAATGAGAGCTGCCTACAGCCACCTAAGAGGATGAAGATGCATAAACAGAATAAAAATGAGAAGGATAGGAGAGTAGCGTATTCTATTATTTGATTGGACTGCAATATTGTTAAATATGATATAAACATTATTATTTTATTATTACATAGCCAGCTATATTGAACAATCCTCAAAAAGAGATCTGCCCAGCCTTCTGGGAGGGTGAAAATGCAAAGATGAACAAAAAAAGGTTAAAAACGAGAAGGAAAGGAGAGTAATGTATTCTCTTATCTGATTGGATTGAAATATTGTTAAATATAGCATGAACATCATTATTCTATTATTACTAAGCCAGCTATATTAGACAATCCATGAGATGAGATCTGATTTCAGCCACCTAAGAGGATGAAGAGGCATAAACAGGATAAAAAAGAGAAGGGAAGGGGAGTAATGTATTCTATTATTTGATTGGACTGAAATATTGTTATATATGGAATAAACATCATTATTTTATAATTACATAGCCAGCTATTTCGAACAATCCATAAAAAGTGATCTAGCCACAGCCTTCTGGAAGGGTGAAAATGCAAAGATGAACAAAAAACGTATTGAAAAGAGAAGGGAAGGAGAGTAATGTATTCTATTATCTGATTGGACTGAAATATTGTTAAATATAGCATGAACATCATTATTCTATTATTACTAAGCCAGCTATATTAGACAATCCATGAAATGAGATCTGACTTCAGCCACCTAAGAGGATGAAGATGCATGAACAGGATAAAAATGAGAAGGGAAGGGGAGTAATGTATTCTATTATTTGATTGGACTGAAATATTGTTGAATATGGTATTAACATCATTATTTTATTATTACATAGCCAGCAATATTGAACAATTCACAAGAAGAGAACTGCCCACAGCCTTCTGGGAGGGTGAATATGCAAAGATGAACAAAAAAAGGTTAAAAACGAGAAGGAAAGGAGAGTAATGTATTCTATTATTTCATTGGAATGAAATATTCTTAAATATAGCATGAACATCATTATTCTATTATTACTAAGCCAGCTATATTAGACAATCCATGAGATGAGATCTGACTTCAGCCACCTAAGAGGATGAAGATGCATAAACAGGATAAAAAAGAGAAGGGAAGGGGAGTAATGTATTCTATTATTTGATTGGACTGAAATATTGTTATATATGGAATAAACATCATTATTTTATAATTACATAGCCAGCTATTTTGAACAATCCATAAAATGTGATCTAGCCACAGCCTTCTGGAAGGGTGAAAATGCAAAGATGAACAAAAAACGTATTGAAAAGAGAAGGGAAGGAGAGTAATGTATTCTATTATCTGATTGGACTGAAATATTGTTAAATATAGCATGAACATCATTATTCTATTATTACTAAGCCAGCTATATTAGACAATCCATGAAATGAGATCTGACTTCAGCCACCTAAGAGGATGAAGATGCATAAACAGGATAAAAATGAGAAGGGAAGGGGAGTAATGTATTCTATTATTTGATTGGACTGAAATATTGTTGAATATGGTATTAACATCATTATTTTATTATTACATAGCCAGCAATATTGAACAATTCACAAGAAGAGAACTGCCCACAGCCTTCTGGGAGGGTGAATATGCAAAGATGAACAAAAAAAGGTTAAAAACGAGAAGGAAAGGAGAGTAATGTATTCTATTATTTCATTGGAATGAAATATTCTTAAATATGGTATAAACACCATTTATTTATTATCATTAAGCCAAACATATTAGACAATCCATGAAATGAGAGCTGCCTTCAGCCACCTAAAAGGATGAATATGCATAAATCGGATAAAAATGAGAAGGATAGGAGAGTAATGTATTCTATCATTTAATTCGACTGAAATATTGTTGAATATGGTATAAACATCATTATTTTATGATTACAAAGCCAGCTATATTGAACAATCCATAAAAAGAGATCTAGCCACAGCCTGCTGGGAGGGTGAAAATGCAAAGATGAACAAAAAAAGTATAGAAACGAGAAGGGAAGGAGAGAAATGTATTCTATTATCTGATTGGACTGAAATATTGTTAAATATAGCATGAACATCATTATTCTATTATTACTAAGCCAGCTATATTAGACAATCCATGAGATGAGATCTGACTTCAGCCACCTAAGAGGATGAAGATGCATAAACAGGATAAAAATGAGAAGGGAAGGGGAGTAATGTATCCTATTATTTGATTGGACTGAAATATTGTTAAATATGGTATAAACATCATTATTTTATTATTACATAGCCAGCAATATTGGACAATCCACAAGAAGAGAACTGCCCACAGCCTTCTGGGAGGGTGAATATGCAAAGATGAACAAAAAAAGGTTAAAAACGAGAAGGAAAGGAGAGTAATGTATTCTATTATTTCATTGGAATGAAATATTCTCAAATATGGTATAAACATCATTCATTTATTATCATTAAGCCAGCTATATTAGACAATCCATGAAATGAGAGCTGCCTACAGCCACCTAAGAGGATGAAGATGCATAAACAGAATAAAAATGAGAAGGGAAGAGGAGTAATGTATTCTATTATTTGATTGGACTGAAATATGGTAAAATATGGAATAAACATCATTATTTTATTATTACATAGCCAGCTATATTGAACAATCTTAAAAAAGAGATCTGCCCAGCCTTCTGGGGGGGTGAAAATGCAAAGATGAACAAAAAAAGTATAGAAACGAGAAGGGAAGGAGAGTAATGTATTCTATTATCTGATTGGACTGTAATATTGTTAAATATAGCATGACCATCATTATTTTATTATTACTAAGCCAGCTATATTAGACAATCCATGAAATGAGATCTGACTTCAGCCACTTAAGAGGATGAAGATGCATAAACAGGATAAAAATGAGAAGGGAAGAGGATTAATGTATTCTATTATTTGATTGGACTGAAATATTGTTGAATATGGTATAAACATCATCATTTTATTATTACAAAGCCAGATATATTGTACAATCCATAAAAAGAGTTCTAACCACAGCCTTCAGGGAGGATGAATATGCAAAGATGAACAAAAAAAGGTTAAAAACGAGAAGGAAAGGAGAGTAATGTATTCTATTATTTCATTGGACTGAAATATTGTTAAATATGGTATAAACACCATTCATTTATTATCATTAAGCCAGCTATATTAGACAATCCATGAAATGAGAGCTGCCTACAGCCACCTAAGAGGATGAAGATGCATAAAGAGGATAAAAATGAGAAGGGAAGGGGAGTAATGTATTCTATTATTCGATTGGACTGAAATATGGTAAAATATGGAATAAACATCATTATTTCATTATTTCATAGCCAGCTATATTAAACAATCCATAAGAAGAGATCTACCCACAGCCTTCTGGGAGGGTGAATATGCAAAGATGAACAAAAAAAGGTTAAAAACGAGAAGGAAAGGAGAGTAATGTATTCTATTATTTCATTGGACTGAAATATTTCTAAATATAGCATAAACTTCATCATTTTATAATTACTAAGCCAGCTTTATTGGACAATCCATGAAATGAGATCTGACTTCAGCCAGTCAAGAGGATGAAGATGCATAAACAGGATAAAAATGAGAAGGGAAGGCGAGTAATGTATTCTATTATTTGATTGGACTGAAATATTGTTAAATATGGTATAAACATCATTATTTTATTATTACATAGCCAGCAATATTGAACAATCCACAAGAAGAGAACTGCCCACAGCCTTCTGGGAGGGTGAATATGCAAAGATGAACAAAAAAAGGTTAAAAACGAGAAGGAAAGGAGAGTAATATATTCTATTATTTCATTGGAATGAAATATTGTTAAATATGGTATAAACATCATTATTTTATTATTACATAGCCAGCTATATTGAACAATCCACAAGAAGAGAACTGCCCACAGCCTTCTGGGAGGGTGAATATGCAAAGATGAACAAAAAAAGGTTAAAAACGAGAAGTAAAGGAGAGTAATGTATTCTATTATTTCATTGGAATGAAATATTCTTAAATATGGTATAAACACCATTTATTTATTATCATTAAGCCAAATATATTAGACAATCCATGAAATGAGATCTGACTTCAGCCAGTCAAGAGGATGAAGATGCATAAACAGGATAAAAATGAGAAGGGAAGAGGAGTAATGTATTCTATTATTTGATTGGACTGAAATATTGTTAAATATGGTATAAACATCATTATTTTATTATTACATAGCCAGCAATATTGAACAATCCACAAGAAGAGAACTGCCCACAGCCTTCTGGGAGGGTGAATATGCAAAGATGAACAAAAAAAGGTTAAAAACGAGAAGGAAAGGAGAGTAATGTATTCTATTATTTCATTGGACTGAAATATTGTTAAAGATGGTATAAACATCATTCATTTATTATCATTAAGCCAGCTATATTAGACAATCCATGAAATGAGAGCTGCCTACAGCCACCTAAGAGGATGAAGATGCATAAACAGAATAAAAATGATAAGGATAGGAGAGTAGCGTATTCTATTATTTGATTGGACTGCAATATTGTTAAATATGATATAAACATCATTATTTTATTATTACATAGCCAGCTATATTGAACACTCCTCAAAAAGAGATCTGCCCAGCCTTCTGGGAGGGTGAAAATGCAAAGATGAACAAAAAAAGGTTAAAAACGAGAAGTAAAGGAGAGTAATGTATTCTATTATTTCATTGGAATGAAATATTCTTAAATATGGTATAAACACCATTTATTTATTATCATTAAGCCAAATATATTAGACAATCCATGAAATGAGAGCTGCCTACAGCCACCTAAGAGGATGAAGATGCATAAAGAGGATAAAAATGAGAAGGGAAGGGGAGTAATGTATTCTATTATTCGATTGGACTGAAATATGGTAAAATATGGAATAAACATCATTATTTCATTATTTCATAGCCAGCTATATTAAACAATCCATAAGAAGAGATCTACCCACAGCCTTCTGGGAGGGTGAATATGCAAAGATGAACAAAAAAAGGTTGAAAACAAGAAGGAAAGGAGAGTAATGTATTCTATTATTTCATTGGACTGAAATATTGTTAAATATAGCATAAACTTCATCATTTTATAATTACTAAGCCAGCTTTATTGGACAATCCATGAAATGAGATCTGACTTCAGCCAGTCAAGAGGATGAAGATGCATAAACAGGATAAAAATGAGAAGGGAAGGCGAGTAATGTATTCTATTATTTGATTGGACTGAAATATTGTTAAATATGGTATCAACATCATTATTCTATTATTACATAGCCAGCAATATTGAACAATCCACAAGAAGAGAACTGCACACAGCCTTCTGGGAGGGTGAATATGCAAAGATGAAAAAAAAAAAAGGTTAAAAACGAGAAGGAAAGTAGAGTAATGTATTCTATTATTTCATTGGAACGAAATATTGTTAAATATGGTATAAACATCATTATTTTATTATTACTTGAACATGAAGTGTACGAGACAGAACATCGAAGCATTGACAAATTGCAGGAATCAATTATTCTCCTTTGAATTTGTAGGCTATAATTAATAAAATAAATTTCTATGAATTTTATTTTTATTAATCAATTTGTGTTGCAGTTCGAGAGAGAGAAACGAAACACTGCTGAAGATCAAAATGAGATGTTCGCCCGTCTTGCTGGCAAGGTGAGTAGTGTACTAACAAAATTTTCAGAATCAACTTCTTTTCAACAATCTTACATGCAATGACTTGGAATTCAATTTTTATTTCAACTACCAATTTTAAAAATATGAGGGACTACTGTATAAATAGTATTCCTTTAGTTATTTTGGCACACCATTGCCTATTACTAATTACGAGTTTACTATTTCCAGTTGAATTGCATTTCGTAAACAGTAATAAATTCCACACAGGCTTAGCCTAATGAGGAATGCACTTGATTTTTTCTTTGTATTTATTTTTCGTATAAATTGTACCATGAAGTGAAATAAATAAAGTGAAATTGATAAAGCTTCCCTCCACTTTTTCATTATTACAGTTATTACATTATTTTCATTTTAAACTGTTGAAGAAGAGATTGTTTTCTTGTAATGTTTTGAAAATTTCAACAGTCGTTGATGAATCATTATTTAATTCGATTTTATTGCCGTGTGTTAATGATCATTTTGTGAACAAGTACTAAGTAATATAGCAAGCTAAGTAATATAGCATTTGGTAAAAGTGAAAAAGCAGATTGCCGTACTCCAATATGCAATCCAACACAACTCGGATCGAGCAGGTTCACTATTAATTTTTCAATTCAATTCAATTTATTGCCATTTATTAAAATTGTACAATACAAGTTTTTCAATATGCACTTGAAACAGAAATAATGTAAATTAGAATAAGTTAGTCTAAGTATAAGTTAAAAAAATGTATGAATAAATAAAATTAAAAATAAAATACTTAGAATTTTTAGTTTTCGGAAATAGGCTATCTACTCTAGGACGTGAACAGTACCGAAACTAGCCATTTTATTGCTACTGTCAGTGCTTCCCACTTTTCAAATTTCTAAACTTATTTCAACTTTTAAAATCAAAATTGATATTTTTGTGTATCAATGGAAAAACATTTATTTATGTATTCCTTTTATAAAAAAGCACACAAACGAGCCTTGTGAAAGGTCGTGAGCCTTGTCAAACGAGCATTAAATCCTTAGAAAGACTTATACAGTATACTCTTCTATGTAATGTTCAGACGTATTACAGCCTACATAAGTATTGTAATAATTCATAATATTTTTCATGTATATACAATTCTTTTGCTGCACTTTGTGAAGTTTATAATTATTCATTCTGTAGCCTATATTTGATTTTTTTCCAATTTTGTAATATGTTTTTTTGAGGAAATAAACGATTGATTGATTGATTGATTATTCGAAACCCTTGCATTTTTGACAGTGGGCTATTTTTTTGTAAACACGAATTGTATCCCACTATATTTCAATTCGAAATTAATCTGTAACCTTTTTTCTGTTTTGTAGAAAATCGGCGACCTGGACAGTGCGCGCGACATGGACGACGTGTTCGAGGAGACGGCGGCGGCACGGGGCGGCGACGCGCGACAAACGGCACGCGACGAGGAGCGTGCGCGTGCGCGCGCCATAGGACAGCACAAGCGCGCAACGCGTGCGCACGACAACTGTGACTGGTGTCTCGAAAGCCGGCATCTGCTTAAGCACTTGGTCGTTGCTGTTGGCAGCAAGGTAACGGGTTTAGCTTAAGCTAAAAGCACTGATAGATTAAGGCCCGCTTTCCCCAACGCTGCTTAAGCAACAGCTGAAGCTCAGTATTGACTTTTTTCTATTGTCTGAATGAGGCTTTAGCTAGATGTATTCAAATTCAAATAACTTTTATTCAGATTTTCACATAATAATCGCAAAACAAATGTTCAAAATATTACAAATCTATTTACCTGCAAGGAAAAATCCTGTGCGCAGGTAAGAGTTGCTAATATAATAGATAAATAAAATCTTAATGAACTGTCAAGAAAAAGTAATAAAGAGAATATAAAAAAACTGATTCACTCATTTGTCAAACTTACTTTGAGAGAAGCAACATCAAAAATAACTTTTTTAACATTAAAAATAGTCTTTCTACTCTCGGTATTGTTTTAAAATCATAAAATGATGAATACTAACACTGGCTAAGGCAAACTGTATGTGAGAAGCAATGTTAATGCTAGGCGTACACCGGTTAGTCAAGACAAGACAAGACGAGATTAGTCACGCTTAGTCACAATACTTCACATAGTTGCTTATGAAGCAACACACACCGATTAGTCATTGCATCGGTGTGTGCTGCTTCAGTAGCAACTATGTGAATTACTGTGACTAAACGTGACTAATCTCGTCTTGTCTTGTCTTGACTAACCGGTGTACGCCTAGCCTTACTATATACAGGTTCTGTATAATAATCTTGGGTGAGAAGTGAATCACTCAACACAACATATGATTTGCGTATTATTTTAATGCAAATCTAATTGGAATTGACTAAAGTATGGTGGATTTGTCCGAGCTAACCATGGTGGATTTGTCCGAGCTAACCAATCATAAGTGTTACATCAAATGGCCATGTTCATGCTCATACCAATTGTGAATGTATTGCTATTCAATGCCGCGATTACACGTTTCAAGAAGACTGTTCAGTAAACAGAATGCCAGTGCTTAATTTCTAAAATTTTAGATTTGGGAACTCGTATTTACTTCTGATCAGTGTTATTAAGGTATTATAATAGGTATTTTCTCATAGCAATAAATAAAGCGAGTGGCTGGTTGCTAGTTCACTGAAGTAAAACTTCAAGTTGCATAGATTTTGTTTTTGATGGTAAAATTTTTGTTTTAGGTGTATCTTTGCCTGCCGCCTTACGAGAGTCTCACCGAAGGCCACTGTTTGATAGTGACCAGTCAGCACGTGACCTGCTGTGTGCAAGCCGATGAAGAAGTGTGGGAAGAAATACAGGTACGGAATAGCTTGGTCGTTGGGTGGCTACCCGGTTTACCGACCTGACATTTGGTCGATCATGAAAACAATTTAGCAAAATCATATTATGGTATTCGCTGTGTGCACGTAGGTGGTGGGGATAATAAAATCGACACCTGCGCTCACGCGGAATTTTAGAGAAAGAAAAAGTTGAGATTAACATGGGAAAGGATAGGGAATAAGCATTTACAATGCATTTAAAGTATTGTCGTATTCCTAATTGTATAAATACCGTTCACAATAGTAATTGCGGCTTCTATTCCTTCGATATTTCCAAACGTAAAGTGATTCAACAAAGAAATAGGATCTCAGTTTTGAATTAATCGAGTGAAAAATCCAGTTCAAAAGCATATGATTGATTTGAAGTCTCGCGCCCATAATGCAATTTGAAATGATAACCAATGGAAATGAACTCAGCTGTGGGTAAACTACATCTTCTGCTCCATGAGCTTCGAACATAACCTTTAAAGTTGATTTAAAAACTTGAATTGAAGATTATAATAATGTTTTAGAACATGCGATATGTTAATTTTATTATTCTAAATATAATTCCACAATCGATAAGTAGGAAAAATAGCGACAGGGAATTCTATTTCAATTATAAACTAATTTTTACGTACATAAGCCTATCCTTCCCCATGTTAATCTTCCCACGTAGATTCATACGATTATCCGCCAGAGCGCAACACGGTAGATGCACACAGCGAATACAGAGTGGGTGAAAAGTTCGGAAACGGCTTAATATTTCTTATACGAAGGTAATTTGAAGGTAAGTGACATTGGGGATCGTACTCAAATTGAAAATACTACTTTACTGTGACTTCAAAAATCTGGTCCTTCAAAAATCTTGGATCCACCATATTGCATCGAACTTTATTTTTTTAAATGGTAAGGTGGTCATGTTATACATGATTTCGATACAGAATTTCAAGAAAAAATTAATGACTAAAACTGCGCATTAATATGTCAAACCGTGTTGAAGATATTTTAACTATCAATCAGACAATATTTACTCTAAAACAGTTAATATCTCAAACATGGTTTGACATATCGATGTGCAGTTTTCACCATTCATTTTGCTTGAAAATTCCGTATTGAAATCATGTATAACATGACCAACTTCCCATTTAAAAATCAGGTTAGATTCAATATGGCGGACCAGATTTTTGAAGTCACGCAGTAAAGTAGTGTTTTCATTTTGAATAATATATGATCCCTAATGTCACCTACCGTTAAATTACCTTCATTCAAGAAATATTAAGCCGTTTCCATACTTTCACCAACCCTGCTTACTTTCTGTCAGATGGAAAAATTGAAATGTAATAGGCTTGTTTCAGGTGTTTACGAAGGTGCTGTCGAATAAATAAAATTTATCCATTTTTGTATTTGTTTCAGGTATTCAGGAAGGCGCTGGTTGACATGTTTTTATCGCAGGACATGGATTGTGTGTTATTCGAGCATGCGGCCGGCTTTTCAAAGTTTCCGCACATGGTGTTGCATTGTGTGCCTCTACCCAAAGAGCACGGCGATCTGGCCCCCATCTACTTCAAAGTAAGTTATCTCGACTGCTGATCCTTACAGTGATATTCATTTACCTGGCATTAGATAGAGAGATATTATCTCTTTGTCATCGTACTCCAAGGTCATCAGCAACGTCAAGAAATGATATCTCTCTATCTATCTATCTAATGCCAAGCGTCTAATTAAATGAATGTCACTGTACATCTTTTAAACATTATTTGAAAATGAGAATGTATGCGATTGTAAGAGTCCTGGATACATTGTTTTAATGAACGGTTACGATTGTTCAGAGTGATAACTTGCTTGAGTGAGACTGAATTGTTATGATTCGAGTCAAATTTCAGCGTTGGCGGGTGAAGATGAGACAATAAGCCCCTGCGCCCACTTCGCAATTGCTATCTGATTATAGTCAGCAACCCACTGTTGCCAGATGATATTTGGCTGTTTTTCGGGTAATCTAACCTATCAGCCAAAGTCATCTGGCAACGCTGGGTTGCTGACTGAAATCAGATATCAGTTGCTTAGTGGGCGCAGGGGCTTACAGTTTATACAAATACAGTTTCTACAATACGGTTTCGAGATCTATGATTTCTGACACCATTTCCAATTCAATATGCGTGAAGGTTGTAAAACATCCAGGAAGATCTGAAGAATACTTTCCATACCACAAAAACTTGATTTCTTACTCATGAAACTCATAAAAAAGAAGCAAAATTTACAAACTTTAACGTTGAATAACATTAAATGCAATGACGTCATTAAATTAATGACGTTAAATAACATAATGGTGCCTCAACACGATTACCAGTGAGGTCACCTAACCACTTTTTCCAATTTTGTATTGTATTTATATGTTGTATTATTGTATTGTTTTTGGAAATTGTGTGTGAATAAATGAAATGAAAATGAAATTATGAATAATTGTATTTCGCTAAAGTTACAAGGGATTAGTATTCTGGCAAAATTTTGTTTCAAATTCAAATATATTCAGATTCATTTAATTTGACGCTTGGCATTAGAAAGATAGATATTATTTCTTGACATTGCTCATGACCGTAGAGTACGATGGCAAAAAATAATATATCTCTATCTATCTATCTATCTATCTATCTATCTATCTATCTATCTATCTATCTATCTATCTATCTATCTATCTATCTTTTTATTTATTTATCGCCAAGCGACAAATTAAATGAATCTGATTAGGCTATACTTATTATCTACGAGTAACTTGAGAAATTCCGTCATGAATACTACTTGACTGTTTTGGGGTGTTTTTATTCAAATTAGAAATGTGTGAATTTCTTATATTCCTTACTCAAGGAGTTTCTTTCTATAATAAATCTTGACGAACGCACTATTTTACATCATCACCTGTTGTTCTAATTGTTGTTCTGTGATTGGTGCAGAAAGCGATCCTGGAATGCGAGACGGAATGGACGACCAATAAGAAGCTGATCGACCTGGGCGGTGGCAAAGGGGGGGTGCGGAGGTGTGTACCACGTGGCCTGCCCTACTTTTTTGTCGACTTCGGTTTGCAGGCCGGCTATGCGCATGTCATTGAGGACGAACAACTGTTTCCCAGGAACTTTGCTCAGGTAAACTTAAAGTCTGATTAAAGTCTTTACAGCATCGCTTAAAGTCCAAGATAAATTTCTTCCAACATTAGTAATTGCAGATACAGGAGACTGCATAATCACAATGTGGTCATTGGTGTGAAAAGGTCCATAACAGTGTGATGGAACATTTTTTATTCCCGCCACCGCCTACTTTTGCCAAATTTTTAAACTCTGATATGGGATTACAGGCGAACATGAACCCCTTTAACTCATTTTTCTAACTTATTTTGAGAGAAACAACATAAAAAATGATGGGAGTGAATAGAGGAGGATAGAGCATCGGACGTCTCATTCTGTTTTAGAAGAAATTTCCATCGGACTATTATAGTTCACCTGCTTTAGTGATGGCGAATTTTCTCAAAACATCAATGAATTGAACTGTAAGCATCGATGGTGGAAAGTATAAACACCAAAACATCGATGATATTCACCTAAAATATCGATTTAAAAGTTTCGAAATCTTGGAAATATGTCAACAATATAAGGTAATATAACCTACTTTCATAATAGGCTAAATACAACATTGATGTAGGAAAAACATTAATGTTTTTTCCCTAACTTGCTTTTTTAGCACTTCTATTTATAAGAATTTTGAAATTTCCTTAAGAAAGGGCCCTTAAATCTCCTGCTTTTTGGTGGAATCTCCTGTCTTGTTTCCTTAACTGTAAAATAAAATACATTTTTATGTTTCATAATTATAAACTATTAGTCTGGAGGTTGAGAATCGAATCAAAGCATTTCGTTCTCCTGTTGTTCGAAAAAACAATAAACTCAGTATCATCAAATCATCGAATTTATTAAAATAATTTCTATTACAGTATTTGGAAACTGTCAAAAATTGACAGTATTTTTGTCAAAATACAGGAAATATGGCATAGTAATGCCTTGTTTACTAGTAGCCAGTCGACTAGTTTTCAGAACGTTTTGGTAAGGGATCCTTGTGAAGTTAACGCTAAAGGTGGGTTTTCGTTACTGCGACCGATGAAAAATCCCCACTATTTATACGACCACGCTGGGTCGGGCTCCGCTGCGGCATTCGGTCGCAGTAACGAAAACCTACCTTTATCTAAGTGAAGTTAGAGCATTATAACATTTTAAATTACATGATCAGATTAATTTAATTTGACGCTTGGCATTAGATAGATAGATATGTACATGGAGGTATTATTTCTTTGCCATCGTACTCTACGGTCATCAGCAACGTCAAGAAATAATATCTATCTATTTAATGCCAAGGTTCAAATTAAATTAATCTGATTATGTTTGTATGAATTATTAGGAATGAGTCGAATGGCAACCGCCGTGTTACAGTTTTTCATAATCCTTCTCATTGAAACTTGGTATATCGGATTTCTGCAATAATCATGTTTGTTTCGTTTTCAGGAAATAATCGGCGGCATACTAGACGTGGACCACAGTAAATGGCGGAAGCCCCGTCGTGAGAAATTCGACGACCAGCGCAAAAAAGTCGTCGAATTCACTAAACTGTGGAAACCGTTCGATTTCACCAAAAAAGGCAGCGAATAAAAAGTTAGCAATAATATTCGTATGGCTTTTATTGATGGGAGGACCTTCTGGGTAGTTCCATGGTATGTACCATGGCACAAGACAATAGTGGTCATAAAAAAATAATAATTTAGGTGGATTCCGAACAAAGCTAATAAAGTCTTAGCCCTCTGAGAGGTCGATTCTCCGACAATGCTATGTAATGCAGTGTATCTACAGTATTGAATATTATGTAGGTAATACCATTTTTACCAAATATATTACCGTGTAATATGATCTGTTTCACTGTAATTTGTGGATAAATATGTTTTTTACAAACGTTTTTACTTTTATTTAATCGATTTACTCCTGTTCATTTAGTTAGGCCAGGTCTTCCAAGTCTGTGAAAAAATGTGTAGTTTAGGTTTGCTAGTCCTGAAATAGTCGAGAAGGAATCCATGCCAGTGCAATAAATAAAACGCATTTGCAGTTTTGTAATACTGATTTAACATTACCACAATATAAAACACTTTATAAAATTTGGATCGTCAACAATAATAAAATATACTCTTGTATCAAATTCCTATTTCGAATAATATCAATACATACACAACATACAATAAAATAGTGTCTAAATTTTATATTGTCAAATAAATAATACGGCTGATAGAACCAATGTCTCTATATTAAATTGATGGTCTTTGAGGAGAGTTCTACTCCTGAAGTCTATTGAAGTATTGCATAAGTAGCAAATATGCTACATAATTATGTAAAATTTCCATGCTCATATCATGTAATCTAATATAATTAGCATAATTCCCTAACCACCATCACCAGTCAAACAAGTCGGTTTTGTATAGCAGGATCATTTTAAATTGTCAGAAAACAGCTGATTTAACGTCAGTAAACGAGCGTACATCAATCAGCTGTTTTATGACAATTTAAAATAATCCTGCTATAATACTCTTTGAAAATGAGTTGTAATCATTATAATCCGTTTTGTAATCATATCTTTGAAAATGTTGCAATGTCAAGAGTTTTTTTTCAAGTATTATAAATGTAACGTCTTTGATTTTATCAATAAACTCCTCTGGATTTGTTGTCCATCATCCAGAGAAATTAATAATACTACAATCAGATTTATTTTATTTGACGCTTGGCATTAGATAGATAGATTGAGAGGTATTATTCCTTTGCCATC